>CAUYRH010102696.1:0-18281 GCA_963574655.1 Perodicticus potto | reverse complement strand
CTCTCTCCCCACTTGAATTCTCTCCCTCTACCAGGAGCTTTAGTGTTTTCTGTATTCTTTTCTGTAAATCAATTCTGTCTTACCACTGAGGGGTGGGGGTGGGGGAATAATGTAATGAAGAATAATAAAATACATATATTTTTAAAAAAATAAAAATAAAATAAATTTGAAAGTAAAAAAAAGAAATAGCTGAAGATGTTAACAAATGGAAAAACATACCATGCTCATGGCTGGGAAGAATCAACATTGTTAAAATGTCCATACTACCTAAAGCAATCTACAGATTTAATGCAATCCCTATTAAAACACCTCTGTCATACTTTAAAGATCTGGAAAAATTAGTACTTCATTTTATATGGAAACAGAAAAAACCTCCAGTAGCCAAGACATTACTCAGAAATAAAAACAAATCAGGAGGAATCGTGCTACCAGATCTCAGACTATATTATAAATCTATATTGATCAAAACAGCATGGTATTGGCACAAAAATAGAGGTAGATGTATGGAACAGAATTGAGAACCAAGAGACGAACCCAGACACTTATTGTCATTTGATCTTTGACAAGTCTATCAAAAATATAAATTGGGCGAAAGATTCCCTATTTAACAAATGGTGCTAGTTGAACTGGCTGGCGACTTGTAGAAGACTGAAACTGGACCCACACCTTTCACCTCTAACAAAAATTGACTCTCACTGCATAAAAGTCTTAAATTTAAGACATGAAACTACATATAACGATACTTGGAGACAGTGCAGGGGAAACACTTGAAGAAATTGGCCTGGAAGAACACTTTATGAGAAGGACTCCCTGGGCAATTGAAGCTATACCAAAAATACATTACTGGGATCTAATCAAACTAAAAAGCTTCTTCTGCACTGCCAAGAACACAGTAAGTAACTCAAGCAGACAGCCCTCAGAATGGGAGAGGATATTTGCAAGTTATGTTTCTGACAAAGGTTTGATAACCAGAATCCACAGAGAACTCAAACTTATCAATAGGAAAAGAAAAAGTGATTCCATTTCATTGTGGGCAAGAGACTTGAACAGAAGCTTCTCTGAAGAAGACAGACACATGAAAAAATGTTCATCATCTTTAATCATCAGAGAAATGCAAATTAAAACCACCTTGAGATATCATCTAACTCCAGTAGGAGTAGCCCACATAACAAAATCCCAAAACTACAGATGTTGGCGTGGATGTGGAGAAAAGGGAACACTTCTGCACTGCTAGTAGAAATGCAAGCTAATATGTACCTTTTGGAAAGAAGTTTGGAGAACACTCAGGGATCTAAAAGTAGACCTGCCATTTGATCCTGCAATTCCTCTATTAGGTATATATCCAAAAGATCAAAAATCACTTTATAATCACTTTATAATTGCCAAGCCATGGAAGAAGCCCAAGTGCCCATCAACCCATGAATGGATTAATAAATTGTGGTATATGTATACCATGGAATAGTATGTAGCATTAAAAAAAGATGGAGACTTTACCTCTTTATGTTTACATGGATGGAGCTGGAAAATATTCTTCTTAGTAAAGTATCTCAAGAATGGAAGAAAAAGTAACTAATGTACTCAATACTTTTATGAAACCAAGTTATAATTATTCACATTTTCCTATGAAAGATAATTCACAACTATAGCTAGGATGAAGAAGAAAAGTAGAGGGGGATGGGAGGGGAGGGGGTAAGTTCAATAGAGGGAGGTAAATGGTGGGACCACACCTACAGAGCATATTGTAAGAGTACAAGTCAAATCTACCGAGTATAGAACATAAATGTCTTAGCACAATAATTAAGTAAATGAGGTGAAAGTTATATTAATTAGTTTGATATAACCATTCCAAATTGTATATTAAAAAAATCAACACATTGGACCCCACAAAAGCATAAATGTATTCCTTGATCTATGTGTATATGACTTAATAAAAGGAAAAAAAAATTGGATACAGAACAGGCAACACTAAGGGGAAAATTCACAGCTTCACATGCTTACATCAAAAAGACAGAAAAAAAAAAAGACAAAGATCACAATGTATCAACCTCGTATCACAACTCAAGGAACTAGGAAAAGAAGAACACAAGAAACCCAAAACCAGGGGAAGAAAAGAAATAACAAAGCTCAGAACAGAACTAAATGAAATGGAAATCATAATAACCATATAAAAATCAATGAGACAAAAAGCCGGTCCTTTGAAAAGATAAACAAAATTGATAGACCACTAGCTGGACCAGCCAGAAACAGAAGAGAAAGGATTTAAATAACTTCAGTCAGAAATGAAAAAGGAGACATTACAACTGATACCACAGAAATATACATTTTATCCATACGTACTACAAAAATCTTTCCACACACAACCTAGAAAACCTATAGGAAATGAAAAAATTCCTAGAAACACACAACCTTCCAAGACTGAATCAGGAAGAAATAGAAACCCTGAAGAGACTAATAACTAGCAGCAAGGCTGAGGCAGTAATAAAAAAATCTCCAAACAAAAAAAAAGCCCCAGACCAGATGGATTCACAGCCAAATCCACCAAACCTAAAAAAACACTGGTACCTAACTTACAGAAACTATTCCGTGATCCTGAGAAGCCAGTATAGGATACAAAAGATAAAGAAAACTATAGACTAATATTCCTTATGAACACTGACACAAAAATCCTCAACAAGATACCAGCAAACTGAATTCAGCTGCACATCAAAAAGATAATTCCACAATCAAGTAGGTTTCATCCAAAGGATGCAAGGGTGGTTAAATAACAGTAGAACCTCTGTAAGTTGACCACCCAAGGGACTGTAACAAACTAGTCAACACTTCCACAGGCCTACTGTACTGAAGCACACATGTGGGGCATGTCTGAACTATGAAAAGTCAGTCAACTTAAGGAGGTGGTCAACTATGCAAATCAATAAATGAAATTCACTACATGAACAGAAGGAAAAGCAAAAACCATATGATCATCTCAATAGATGAAGAAAGCATCCAAAAAAACCTAGCATCCTTTCATGATGAAATCTTTAAATTAAAAATGGAAGGAACATGCTTCACAATTATAGAAGCCATATAGGACAAACCCACAGCCAATTATTACACCAAATCAGAAAAGTTGAAAGATTGCTAGCCATAGCAATCAAACAAGAGAAATAAAGGACATCTAAGTAGGGAAAGAGGCTGAACTATCCTTATTTGCTGACAATATGATCCTATATCTAGGAAACTCTCAAGGCTCCACCAAAGACGCCTAGAATTTGTTGGTAAACAAATTGAGCAAAGTCTCAGGTAACAAAATCGGTACACACAAATCAATAGCATTTCTACATACTAATAACAGTCAAGCTGAGAATCAAAGCAAGGACTCAATACCATTTTTAATAACTACAAGGAAAATAAAATACTTAGGAATATAGTATTTAACCAGGGAAGTAAAAGATCTCTATGAGAACTACAAAACACTCATGAAAGAAATCATAGAGAACGTAAATCGAGAAACATCCTCTGCTCATAGATTGGCAGAATCAACATTTTAACAAAGTTATATATGCATTCAATGCAATTGCTATCAAAATACCAATGTCTTACTTCACAGATCTAGAAAAAGTAATCCTAAGTTTCATTTGGAACCCACAAAAACCCTAAATAGCCAAAGCAATCTTAAGCAAAAAATAAATCTGGAGGCATCACATTATCTGATTTCAAAGTAGATAATAACATATACTGGAGAAGGTAGCCCTTACTCAATAAATGGTGCTGGGCAAATTGGATAGTCAAACGCAGAAGAAAGAAACAGGACCTGCATCTCTTGCCATACACAAAAATCAACTCAAGATGAATTAAAGACTTAAATGAAAGACATGCAACCCTAAAAATTTCAAAAGACAAAATAAGAAAAACTCTTCTAGACAGAGGCGTTGGCAAAGAATTTACGACTAAGAACCCAAAGGCAAATATAGCCAGCAACAAAAATAAATACATGTTACTTAATTAAATTAAAAAGCTTCTGCACAGCAAAGGAAATAATTAACAGAGAAACAGGTAACCTACAGATTGGGAGAAAATAGTCACAAACTACATATCGAACAAAAACTAATTTCCAGAGTCTACAAAGAATTCAAACAAAATAGCAAGAAAAAAACAATCCCATCAAAAAGTGGGCAAAAGACATGAACAGAATTTTTTCAAAAGAATACAAAATGGCCAACAGACATGAAGAACTATTCAATATCATTAATCATCATGGAAATGCAAATTAAAACCACAAGGAGATACCATCTTCCCCCTGTCAGAATGGCCATTAATAAAAAGTCAAAAAACAACACATGCTGGTGTGGATGTAGAGAGAAAGGTACTCTTATACACTATTGGTAGGACTACAAATTAGTGCCATCTTTATGGAAAACAGAATGGAGATTTCTCAAAGAGCTAAATGTAGACCTACTATTTGATTCAGCAATCCCACTACTGGGCATCTACCCAAAGGAAAAGAAATCATTTTATCAAAAAGATACCTGCACTCAAATGCTTACTGCAGCACAATTCACAAATGTAAACATAGGAAATCAACCTAAGTACCCATCAATAGATGAGAGAACTGGCTTGGCGCCTGTAGCTCAAGTGGCTACGGCACCAGTCACATACAACAGAGCTGGTGGGTTCGAATCCAGCCTGGGCCTGCCAAACAAGGACAACTGCAACTAAAAAATAGCCGGGCGTTCTGGTGGGTGCCTGTGGTCCCAGCTACTTGGGAGGCTGAGGCAAGAGAATCACTTAAGTCCAGGAGTTTGAGGTTGCTGTGAGCTATGATGCCACAGCACTCTGCCCAGGGGGACAGCTTGAGACTCTGTCTCAAAAAAAGAAAACAACAACAACAAAAAATAGATGAGAGAACAGGGAAAATGCGGTGTATACACACACACACACACACACACACCCCATGGAGTATTACTCATCCATAAAAATGAATGAAGCAATATAATTTGCGGCAACTTAGATGGAACTCAAGATCATTATCTAAAGTGAAATATCTCAGGAAGGGAAAAACAAACCCTACATGTTCTAACAGGTAGGAACTAAATGATGGATGTAAATGACCACAAAAAGACATAAAGAACACTGGATGCTCAGAAGGGGAGAGTGTGGAAGGGAGGTGAAGGGTAAAAACTTTCCTATCAGGTACAGTGGGCACTGTCCTGATGGCAGACACGCCGAAAGTCTTAACTTCAGCATTATAGAGTATATCCAAGTAACAAAAACTTTTGAACCTTCATAATATTTTAGAAAAAAATATTCTTATATACAAAAATAACTTTATTTTAATCTTAGTCTAAGACTTACTATCAATCATGTTGGTCTGTCCAGTAGGAGTTGAAGTGTCAGGCATAGTCTTGGTTGCTGGTCTTGGCTCTGTCTTGTATATGGATTCATCCTGACAAAAACCCTTCTCAACACTGTCAAAAAACCACTGTGTGGTCACACAGTGTACATTCCATCTCTTGGCACATTCATATTTCTGACCTATTATATTTATTAAAAAAGAAACAGAGAACAAGAGAAGGAGACGCAAACCATTAAAATCTTATCTTTGCAGAAGCATTCACATTAATAGGTTATTTTTAAAACCTACCTAAAAGTTACTAGAAACAAAGAAGTAAAAGTTACTTTTAAATAGTATGCTATAGTGTATTAAAAAGTAATAGTCTAGGTTATTACCTAATTATATTTTCTATTTGTTGTTTAAATACACTTGCTGTGTGAAGTGGTTTATCTTTTATACAAATTGCATGAAGACAGGAGCAACTGTGAGGTTACTGAAATAATACTGGACTTGGTTTGCACATAGGCTCCATCACTTAATTTCTTTAAATCAGTTTCTTAATCTGTAAAATGAGGATAACTCACAGAATTACTATAAGGTTAATAAGAATGTATAAGACAATTGTGAAAATTGTAAATGTACCCAACATAATAAATCCCAACTTTAAATAGACTATTCCAATGTCAACAGGATACTACTTCAAGTCCAGGATAGGGAAATAAATAATGTTAAAAAAATTTATCTCTATGCAAGGCACAGTGACTTACGTCTATAATTCTAACACTCTGGGAGGCCAAGGCAGGAAGATCCCTTGGGCTCTGGAGTTTGAGATCAGCCTGAGCAAGAGCAAGATCCCATCACTACTAAAAATAGAAAAATTAGCCAAGGCCTTGTGGCAGGCACTTGTAGTCCCATAGTCCCAGCTACTCAGGAGGCTGAGGCTAGAGGATCATTTGAACCCAGGATTTTTTTTTTTTTTTTTTGAGACAGAGCCTCAAGCTGTCACCCTGGAGAGAGTGCTGTGGCATCACAGCTCATAGCAACCTCCAATTCCTGGGCTCAAGCGAGTCTCCTGCGTCTGCCTCCCAAGTAGCTGGGACTACAGGCACCCGCCACAGCACCTGGCCATTTTTTGGTTGCAGCCATCACTGTTGTTTGGCGGGCCCGGGCTGGATTCGAACCCACCAGCTCAGGTGTACGTGGCTGGCGCCTTAGCCCATTGAGCCACAGGCGCCGAGCCTGAACCCAGGATTTTAAGGTTGGTATAAGCTAGGTTGACACCATGGCACTAGCCTGGGTAACACAGTGAGACTGTCTCAAAAATAAATAAAATATATATATATTTATATATTATATACAAATATATATTTATATAAATAAATATTACCATAGAAGTTAATATGTAAAGGGAAAGGTTTTTTTCCTTATATATATATTTGTATATATGTATTATATATAGGTTATATATAAGGTTTCTTTCCTTATACAAATATATACACAAATATATATATATTGTACATATACACAAATATATAAATATATACTTGTTACTTGGATATACAATATATATTTTATATATATATATAAAAATAAACATTACCACAGAAGTCAATATGTAACAGGAAAAGTTTCTTCTTTTTCCCCAGCATTCAGTTGTTTTTTTTTTTTTTTTGAGACAGGGTCTTACTCTGTACCCTGGGTAGAGTGCTGTGGTATCCTAGCTCACAGTACCCTCAAACTCTTGGGCTCAAGCAATCCTCTTGCCTCAGCTTCCCTAGTAGCTGAAACTACAAGTGCCCATCACAACACACAGGTAGTTTTTCTATTTTTAGTGGACAGGATCTTGCTCTTGCTCAGGCTGATCTCCAACTCTGGAGCTCAAGGGATCCAGCTGCCTTGGTCTCCCAGCGTGTTAGGATTACTGGCATGAGCCACTGCATCCAGCCTTTTCTAGCATTCTTGAAAATCAGTGACAAACTTGTCTTCAGATTCAGAAAAGCAAGGGTAGCATCAAGTATACTCACAATCATCCTATCATAATTGGCCATACCCAACCTTCTGACTTAATAACAATACCATCAACCTTAATCTTTTCCTCAAATTTTATTCCTTATCTAAGTAGCTTAGTAAAACACAGCACACAGATCTAAAGAGAGATAATAAAAACATTAACAAAATTCATCAATTTGTATATAAGAGTGCTGATAAGATATTCTCTAGAATAAAGTTTATAGACCACCAAAAGTAATAGTAATTTCAAAGAATTCTTCTCATTCATAATGTCTTTTACTTTTTGTACAGCCTCATGTTCTGCAAGGTATATCTTTAAGTTAAAATTTGTAGTTCATTCAATTAAATATTAAGGGAAGTCTTTTTAAATTAGTCATTAGAAAGAAATGTGTGTCATTTAACTTATTAGTTTTCTTGTTATTCACCCCAAAGTTTATTATTATTACTATTATTTTGAAACAGGGTCTCACTGTCACCTGAGCTAGAGTGCAGTGGTGTTATCATAGCTCATAATAGCAACCTCAAACTCCTGGGCTCAAGCAATTCTCCTGCCTCAGCCTCCCAAGTAGCTGAGACTATAGGTACATGCCACTCCACTTGGCTAACTTTTTGATTTTGTGTAGAAACAGTCTCACTTTTACTCAGGCGGGTCTCAAGTTCCTGGCCTCAAGCAATCCTCCCACCTTAGCCTCCCAAAGCCAAACTTCTTTTAAGTATTTGGTAACTGCGTGGAGAAAATTTTTCAATGAAAAGATTTAATAGTAAGCTTAAAAAAAAAACTAGAAGTTTTTGTTTTCTTATATTTCTTCAATGACCCAGATAAACACTAGAATGATCAACTAAGATTTCTACAGATTGTGACCCAGAATATCTTTTTCAATATTTTAGGGAAAACAATTTTAAATCGGTTAAGGACATGTCAAAAGCAAAAAATGTTGTATAAAGATTTTAAAATGTTGGGCGGTGCCCATAGCTCGGTGGGGAGGGTACCACCCACATACAACCAGGCTGGTGGGTTCAAACCTGGCCTAGGCTAGCTAAACAACAACAACAAAAATAGCCGGGCATTATGGCGGGCACCTGTAGTCCCAGCTACTTGGGAGGCTGAGGCAAGAGAATTGCTTAAGCCCAAGAGTTTGAGGTTGCTGTGAGCTGTGACACACCACACCACTCTACCGAGGGTGACATAGTGAGACTCTCTCTCAAAAAAAAAAAAAAAAAGATTTTAAAATGTTAAAATGCTGCCAATTAGGACAACATGAATGGAACTGGAAAACATTATAAGAAATAAGCCAGGGGGCGGCGCCGGCCCCATATATTAAGGGTGGTGGTTCGAACCCGGCCAAACTGCAACAAAAAATAGCCGGGTATTGTGGCGAGCACCTATAGTCCCAACTACTCAGGAGGCTGAGGCAAGAGAATCACCTAAGCCCAAGAGCTGGAGGCCACAGCCCTCTACTAAGGGCAACAAAGTGAGACTCTGTCTCTAAAAAAAAAAAAAAAAAAAAGAAAGAAAGAAAAAAGCCAGGGACAGAAAGACAAATTTGGCATGTTCTCACTCACATGTGGGAGCTAAATATTATAGAAACAATGGATCTCATTGAGGTAGAGTAGAATGACAGTTACCACAGACTGGAAAGGATATTGGAGGGGGAGGGAGGATAGAGTAGCAGTGGTTAATGGGTACAAAAATATACTTAGTTAGAATGAAAATATTTGATAGCCCAACAAAATGACTATAATCAACAGTAAGGGTATACTTTAACTAAAACAATAGAATTGTAATGTTCCTAACACAAAGAAATGTTAAGTGTCTAAGGTGATGGATATCTGAATTAAACTGATTTGATTAATTCACATTGTATGCCTGTATCAAAACACCACATGTACCCTATAAAGATATACCGCTATTATGTACTCATAATAATTAAAAATTTAAAAAAATTTTTTAAAGATTTTAAAATGTTAAGTACTAGAGACAATTTTGCACTTGTCCATTTCAAAACATAGTTTTACCTTTTGGTTCTTGCACAATGAGGTGTGTACATTCATTCATTTTCAACTGTCCCATGTATTGACCTCCATGCTTAACTGTGAGCTCCTGAACTGTCTTCCTTTCCAAGCCACACAAGCCAGTCACACAGATTATACAACCAAGAAAAACAGGACATTTGAAGTCTTCCGTGTTTATATCAGTATATCTAGCTATTTTTCTGGGAGAAACAAATGGTTTAAAAAGAAAAACATCAAATTTACTAGATAGTTTTAAATTTACCAGAAGAATAATGACAACACAAATATCATTATTGCTTTTAGTTTTAAAGATTTATAATCATTTTTAAGAAAAGGAGAACACACACACTCAGAATTATTACTAATTGCTCATCTAGCTCAATATCACGTTTCTAATTAAAAGCAATGTTTCAAAAAGAATCTCTCAAATAAAATTATTTAAGAGAAAAATATATAGCTCATTAACTCTAAGTCCTTGCTGGTCAAAGTGGTATACTTTCCAATATTATAAGTCTTTTTCTCTAATAAAAACCCAAAGGGTCTTTGGCTGCCTATTAGAAAAATGGACATTTTGGCTCGGCACCTGTGGCTCAACGGACTAAGGCACCATCCACGTACACCTGAGCTGGCGGGTTTGAATCTAGCCTGGGCCCACCAAACAATGACGGCTGCAACCAAAAAATGGCCGGGCATTGTGGCGGGCACCTGTAGTCCCAGCTACTTGGGAGGCAGAGGCAGGAGACTCGCTCGAGCCCAGGAATTGGAGGTTGCTGTGAGCTGTGATGCCACAGCACTCTATCCAGGGTGACAGTTTGAGGCTGTCTCAAAAAAAAAAAAAAAAAAAGAAAGAAAAATGGACATTTTAATATTTCCATTACTCTATATAAATAAAAGCAATGTTTTTTGGCAGAATACCAACAAAAATAGCATTATCACTATGTTGCTCTTCTTAGGCAGATGTGCTAATGGTGTAGAGTTGAGAATGAGGGCTGCCAACATGGAGACACATTTAAGATGGTGTTGAAAACAAGCCCAGAAAGATGTCAGTTTTGTGGTACTTG
Source organism: Perodicticus potto (assembly GCA_963574655.1). Lineage (NCBI taxonomy): Eukaryota > Metazoa > Chordata > Mammalia > Primates > Lorisidae > Perodicticus > Perodicticus potto. The sequence continues at coordinate 7,880 of CAUYRH010102696.1, read as the reverse complement.
GACTTACAGTTGCTAATCTAATTTCAGGGTTAGTGTGCTCCCTGAAATAGGCTCTAAGCTCCACAAGGGAAGGGATGCTATTTAGTTTTGTTTGCTACCTACGTCTAATACCTAGCTCTGGCTAGATACATAAAATGGGCTTGATTAACATTTATTTACGATCACATCTTAGTTGATGGCTTACATATGTTTATATATGAATAGCCTTATAGATACATCTTTTGGGGAGGGAATGTAACTGCCAAAATGGCTAATTTATTCTCTTTATAGGCATATTGAAGGATAATCCAACCTAAGAGCAACAGAGTTGCAGGACTGATTTTCTCCATTATTTTAGAAATATTTTCTGCATTTATTTTCAAAGTATTTTCTATCCTGTAGCTAATGCTAGCACCACAACCCATTCTACCTCTCAACTTATATCTTGATAATAAGAGCTTGCTGATTCTGCAATGGAGAAGAGTAATGATCCCATTTTTGTCCTTGAATAACAAATCCAAAGGGGATACAATGAAGCTTCACCTCGGAAAACTCAAGAGTATTCCAAAATGATTGAATGCATCAATTCTTCAAATCTAGAAGATATATAAATATTTTCCTTACTTCTCTTGTGACTTCTTCCAAAGTGTTTCTATCCAAGAGGGAAGCAAAATAGGTTTCTTTAGGTTTGCGGCAACTAAATACTTTTTGCTACCAACTTCTCCTGCAATAAGGTGAGTGACTGATACATTAAGGTCTCTGTATACTCGACCACCCATCATTTGTACATATTTATGAACTTCTTCCTGCAACCCCAAAAGAAAATACATAAGTACTGAAGCAAACAATGTCTCTGCCATTTTTATACAATGCCTCATATTTTGATGCTGATAGTTTGAATACATTTTTCTCACCATTTTAAAGTTAAATAATCAGCCAAATTATTTTTGGGGAGAAAGATGAATATAAATTACAATATAAAAAATAATTACCTATATTCATCCCTTTAAAATTCATGAATTTATTCAACAATGTTGCTTCTATAATAAAGATATTTTTATATGCTATACAGTTTTAAATATAAATATCTCCCCTTTCAACATCATGAATGTATTCAACTATGCTGCTTCTATATTTGTATATGCTATGCATTTTTAAGCAATTTAAATTAAATTTATATAAGATATAAACTTTTTTTTTTACATAGCTCTCTCTTAGAACCCTTTCTTTAATGATAATCTATGATAAAAAAAAATAAAAGTGATTCAAAAGAAGCTCAGTGACTCGGTAGGGAAAACAGGATTCCACTATCCTCAATTCATTTAAAGAAAAAAAAAAAAAACAGTGTATGGCTGTGTTTTGAACTTTGTTAAAAGTTATGAACACAAATACTTGTGCAGTATCTCCTACTCAGGGAATAATTAAGTGAGGAGAAAGAGATAAACCCATTGATAGAAATATAAATTGATTGATCATGATATTCCTCTCAACATCTACCCTTTTTTCTTTTTCCAGACTTGTACAAGATATGGTTACATCAGACATAACCATATTATAAACTGGATGTTCAGCTCTTGGGACACATCGCTGGTGTTGCATACAAAATATGACTACTTGAGGGCCAACAATTCTGCAGCCGAGCTATAGAAAAAAAAAAAAAAAGGTTGGAAGGTCAGTAAGTTAAAAATCATCAGTCTTATAAAAATACATTTTGTAATATTCACCAATTCCTTATAGACATTGATGACTATCACAGAAAAATTAGCAAATTATTACAAGAAATAAACTCCAAAGTCCCTTTCCATCAAAACTGCCATTACAATTTTAATCTCTAAAACAAACACAATCTTAATGCAATAATCTTATGCTATAACAATTAAGAAATATCTGTGTATCCTTTTCAAACGAAGCACCCAACCAATGAAGAAGTTTAAAAGTCTAAGAGTCTCCGGGGGCTCCCTCTTAAATATCTATTATGTCACAAGAAAATGTACAATCCTAGGAAGTTTCAATATCTGAATATTAAATATTTTGTACCTCAATGTCTTTCTAAGAAAGAGCCACAAAGAATTTTTCCTATGATGTTACAGGTTAAAATCAGTATCATTTTCATTGACACTGACTTAAAAAAGGTGATGGTTCTGCTCAATACCAGCATATTCAACCCAGTCTAAAAAGCCTACAATTGTTTGACTGATTTAAACATCTACAGGTAAAAGATTATTGCTATCTTCTTGGTCAGCCAAAAGAAAATGAAGTGTTTTTGTTTTTATTTTTTATTCTTTCAGAGACAAGGTCTTGTGTTGCTCAGGCTGGTTTTGAGCTCCTGGGCTCAGGCAGCCCAGAATATTCCACCTCAGCCTCCTGAGTAGTTGGGATTACAGGCACATGCCACAAAAAAATTAGTTTTTAACATTATTGATTCTATATGAAAGCAGGGGCATTTCCAAAAGGAGGAAAAGAACAACACTCTTGGCAAGGCAGGCACAGACCTTCCATAAATTATACAGATACTACATCTACCTACTCTTCTATGTTTTCTTCTCCTTGATACAAGAATCACCTCTGTGTAATCTGGATGGAATTACAGCCAGTTTACTTTTATTTCAATGCTTCTCTCTTGTCCAGACACCAAAAAAGTAATGAGTCCATAGACTCTAGAATCAATAAAAAGAAATAAGATAGCTCATTGACATATTGGCAATACTGACCCCAAAAACTCTTCCTGCTAGGATATAACTTTTCAGGCCCTATACAAGGTATAGGTATTAAAACTCTGTGTGCAAGAATATATAGGAAAGATAGGAAGCTACCAAGCACTACATTGAGGTCTTTTCCTACTCTTCATTATTTCTTCCTGAAATATCTTATAATCAAACTGAGTTTAAGGACAGTAAACTCCATCACTAAAATGCTTCATTACTATAGGTTTACTTATACAAAGTGAAGCTATATCCCCTGAAATATAAAAAATGACATACAATAGAAGCCTACTGAAACATAGTAAGCCTTAAAAAATATTATGCTGGTCTCCCCTAATCAAAAGAATCCCAGTGTATTCATAATGTGTCTAACATTTCATGATCAGTAAAGAATTTACGTCCACTGGAGCAAAGAGAAACCAACAGACTACCAAAGGAACACTAGAAGTTAGCAAACCTTTTTGAGGTGATCAAAGACAATGCCACTAAAAGGGTCACAAATATAAAGTGATCTATCATTCTCCTTTATCTTCAATGCCTCCTCTTTCGTAATAACCTGAAGATACTCTTCTGACTGAAATTCTTTTATTGACTGAAAGAAAAAATAAAATAAGAATGTACCTGCAATTAGTCCCTTGTGTTTAGGTCCAATCAACTCCACCTTCAAAATTCATCTTAAATCCAGCCTTTTCCCTATTGAAAGCCACCATGATCTCTCACCTGACATCTGCAGAAGCCTCCCAAGTGGTCTTTTTCCTCCCCTTGCCCTAAATCTGTTCTCCACACAGCAGCTAGTAATCTTTTTAAAAATACAGGTCAGATCATGTCACTCTCTGCTTAAAAACCCTCTATTGGCTTAATAATAAAATCCACATTACTTACCATGGCCTATAAGACCATATAATCGGGACCCTGCCTATCTCCCCACCTTTACCTCCTACCTTTCATCTCCCTTGCTCCTCTATTCTAGCCACTCACACTTTCTCACTAAGCCTGGCACAAACTAAACATTAGCTCATTTAGAGGCTTTGCTCTTGACTATGCAGCTCAGAAAATTCTTTTCCCAAGTCTTCACTTGACTTGATCCCTCTCTCAGTTCTGCTTAAATGTCACCTCAGAAATGCATTCCTGATTATGCTCTCTAAAATACCCTACCCACCCCTTTAGTCTAGTTTATGAACAGAAATAACTCTAGTTTTTTTATATGTACAGTTTTTGTATCTCTCCCCTGGAAATTTCATATATATCTTGTTTGCCACCATATCCTGATGTCCAGTAAGCACTTAAATATTTTCTGAACAAATTTTGAAGTCCTCATGTTAAATAGTTATGAATAACCCTTTTAAAATAAATCAGATCATGTTACCTTTTTGATTAAAACCCTCCAGTGGCTGTCCATTTCACTGAGAGAAAAAGTCAGTCTCATATGACCTCTTTATCCTTACTCTTTGAAGCATTCCTTAATACTCTTCTCCCACCCCTTGCTCACTACACTATGTGCACATTAACTGCAAATAGACATTACAAGCACCTTCCCAGGGCCTGTATATGGTTATTCTGTATGAAACCTTCTTCCCCAGATATCTGCATGGCTATCTTACGCTCTTAGAATTTACTCAAATATCTTCTCCACAAAGCCTACCCCAATTGTACTCCACAGAACTTCCCTTCTCTTTCATCTGCAACAAACATCCTCTGGAATTCCTTAGCCTAATTTGCTTTTTTGTCTTTCCATAAAACTTAGCACCTTCTAACACACCATATAGAGTAGTTTACTCATTTATCATGTCTGATTAATGTCTATTTCCTCCTACTAGAATGTAAACTGAGAGAACAGAAATCTTTGCCTACTCTGATCATTGATGTATCTCAAATAATGAGTGTCTACCAGATCGTAGACACTCAATAAATATTTCCTGAATTAATGAATTTTAATAAAAAAAAAAACTGCTACAACTGCTTCTCAAACTTCAGTGAGTGCTGGGGATCTTGTCAAAAATGCTGATACTAATTGGTAAGTTTTGGTTGATGCCCAATTATCTGCATCTCTAACAAATTCCCAGGCCATGCTGATACTCTGGGAATCGGACTAGCAAGGCTCTAAACTATCCCTTCTATCATACCACATTATATTGTATACAATGAAACACACTTTTTAATAGTTAACCAAAAAATACTGAAGTCAGTCCATGACTGACTCAAATTTTTTCAACACACAAAGGACTGCTTTGGCTAGGAAACAAAAGAAAGCATCTTAATTTCCAAGAAATGCAGGTCAGCCACATTAAACATAAATGTCAGAATAGATTTCAAGCCCCATACATAATAACGATATACTTACATCAATTCAAATGTATGTAACAACTATATGTTTATATTAACGTAGAACACAGTAAAACTACCCTGAAAATATCTATTCCTAAAACATAAAGCCTAAGATAGAATACTTCAAAACAAAATGAATTTATGGCAGCAAACAAGACCTTTTTAATTATTCTTACCTCAAGAGCTTTAAAAAAACATTCGGAATTGTCTGAAGACTTTAAGAACTTCACAAAAAACGGTTCTTTGTCATTTCTGGACATTTCTGAACTGTCAAAATAAAACCATTAACAAGAACAAAAACAATAAGTATGAAATTTTAAGTTTAACCTACCTATTTTTCTGTGCAGACAAGAATGCCTAAGGCACTCTAGCCTTGCCCATGCATTCGTCCTTCATGTTTCTAAGAAACCCTGGAATGCGGGCAAAGTCAAGAAAAAAAATGACAACACCAATTCTTGCCAATCAAAGAACTAAATTCAAGTCCCTGAATTAAGTATGTTGAAGGCCCTTGCTATAGGGGCTCTAAGCGCCCTCAGCCAAAGGGCATTCAACCGCACTTGGCTTAAGAACACCGAGCGCATCTGTCCTGCAGGTACCCAAGGCTTACTAGGTTCGCGCATCCCCCAGTAAACGGATTTTAAGTATAAACATGCAAGGCAGTTAAGTCGCATCCCTCCTGCTCCTGGATTCCAGGAAAAGGCCTGGCTCTCGGAAGCCACGTCCTCTCCGGCGTCAAAGGCCCACCCGCTAGTCCGAGGGCCGGTTACCAGGGCAGGAAACTAGGGCCCAGAGGCCACACTAAGCATCGCGAACCCCACCTGGGTGGGGAGGGAGCTAGTCCCCATCCTGCGCTTCCCTCACCTCGCTGGAGCCTGGGAGTGTTTCGGCAGCAAGTTGGGCGGGGGCGCGGCCCGCAGGACAGCCGCTGGGGTCAGGCGCCACCCCGGCGCACAGCCCCCGCCGACACTCGGCGGCACCCTGACCTCAAAGCAAACGCTGGTGAACCCGGAACTTGCCTAGGCAGGGAACCGACTTTCCCGCCAACCGCGCCGCTGCGCCCGCCTCTTCCGACGGAAGTGACGTACCGCCAGCAACAGCAGAGGGGTGGAGTTGTCAAAAGTGGAGGTGGGCGGTCCGCAGGCAGAGGGGCGACCCGCGGGTCAGGCCCCGGCTCTCCTGGGGTTCTGGGCTAGGCTGGGAGTTGACCCTGCGCCCACGGTTCAGGTATGTGGCCACAGGCCCCGAGTACTCCTTTAGTGGAAGTAAATAAAGCCAGAGCAAGAGAGCATTTCCTTAATACTTATTTTACACCTGCCTTACATCAGTCAGTGCACTGCAGACCATATATTCTCCAAAACAACTCTGTGAGGTTAACAGTAGTAGTTCTAGTTCACAAACGTAAAACTTGCGGCATAGAGAAGTTAAACGGTGTGTTCAAAGTCACAGCTAGTAAGTGGTAGAGTTAAGACTACATCCAGGCTGGGCGTTGAGGCGCGCGCATGTAGTCCCAGCTACTTGGGAGGCTAAAGCAAGAGAATCGCTTAAGTCCAAAGAGTTTGAGGTTGCTGTGAGCTGTGACGCTACGGTATTCTACCGAGGGCGACAAAGTGAGACTATGTCTCCAAACAAAAAAGACTACATCCAGGCTTGCTGACTCTATAGACTGACTTGCTTTCCCTCCAACGCAGCAAGAATATAATCACCACCAACAACAGCCAAGAGATCTGAAGGGAAGACAGACTTCGGGATGACTGATAGAGAAAATGATTTCAGATTAAGTAATGTGAGGGTTTAGTGCCAAGTACCCGATTTTTTTATTTTTATTTTTTTTTGCAGTTTTTGGCCTGGCGGGCTCCAGCATATGGAGCTGGCACCCCACTCCTTGGAGCCACAGGCGCCGCCCAACCCCGATGGCTTTTATTTTTCTTTCTGGAGCCTGAAGATGGTAATGAGCAGCTTGAGTCTAAGTGTTTCAAAACATCCATAGGAAGTGACAAAGGTTCTTTGCTTGGCCAAACCAGTCAGATTTCTGAACCTTCTGGGTTTATCTGTGCACTTCCCTGAAAAATCCAGATAGATCCCTCTAGCCTCTCTTTATATCAGTGTTTCTCAACCTTTCTAATGCTGTGACCCTTTAATACAGTTCTTGTGGGTCACAGCCCACAGGTTGAGAACCTCTGCTTTATATAAAGTTCCTCATTCTCTACCATCCCCAAGTGATGTCTGATCACCATGACCTATCTTCAGCAGAATCCTGTTAAGTTGGTTTAGGCAGAATTCCCTTACTCCTGATGTTACCTCTTAGTAATTTTCCATGTAATGACCCCTCCATTCTGCTCCTTAACTATAAATTCCCATGTGCCCATGCTGTATTCAGTATGGAGCCAAATTTCCCTCCCCCAATGCAAAATCTCATTGCTGTGGTCCTGAAAAAAGTCAGTTTTACTGTGCTTTAATATCACTAACTTATTTTTTCTTTAATAAAGGTGAGTCAGAATCACTGGGGCTCAAAGGTAAAGGCTCATTGTTGGGGAGAGGGTGAGGAGAGCCTTAAAAACAAAAATTACTGGAGGTGGGGGGGAAAGCAATAGTTGTAACGATGCAAATATTATCTGTAGGATACTTTACAGCTAACTAAGGACTTCTACTTGCAGGTTTCCCATTCACTTTTCTCAGCAACCATGTAGCATGTGGGCATTATTGTTTCAGGTCATGGAGATGGGGAAAGTGAGACTCAGGGACTGTGTGACTTGCCCAGGGCCACACAGCTGGGAGGTGGCTGCCACTGGGCTTGAGAAGAGGCAGGGTGACTGGAAAGCTGAGCCCTTGCTGCACATGGCACTGTGCCTTGGCACCTGCTGCTGCCCATCGCTG
>CAUYRH010102691.1:0-28433 GCA_963574655.1 Perodicticus potto | reverse complement strand
GGAAGGGAGGGAGGAAAGAAAGGAAGGAAAGAAGGAAGGAAGGAAGGGAGGGAGGGAGGGAGGGAGGGAGGAAGGAAGGAAGGAAGATAGAAAGTGAGTGAACTTTGCAGCTAGTTTCCTTGATATACTCAGGGTTGCATTCTCAAAGAATAAAATGACAGAGAAAATACACTATAAATGTTTAAATAATTGAGTTAAACTGCCACTGATTCATGTAACCATGCCAAACCCAGCTAATTACATTTTCTATATATAGACATTTAAATAAAAATAAACCTATAGGCTCTATTATGTGCTACTAGTTTTAAAAAAAAAAGACATAAACAAACAAAAAGAAACCCAAACCCAATGAAGTAGCAGGGATTAAAAGTGATGAACAAAACGTGATAAAGAGTGATGTTTTCCTGTGAAACAAAATTCTGGGATTTGGCAGCAAAAGTCCTAGTAATGAGATCCATTCTGCCTTAGACGGGTTAGATGATACTGGTCAATTTCAACAAAGCACTCAGAAACTCACTATTCTACCTTTTCAGTAGGAGAAAGTAAACACTCACTAACTTTATAAGATTGTTGTAAGGAATGAATGGAACATATATGAAAATACTCTAAACAACAGACCATCGAGTACTAGTCATTATTTTGAAAAATTCAAATATGGGCACTTAGGAATATCTTTAGATATTTAGACACATCTTTTAGAACAAGTAATAACCAAAAATGGTATAGAACATTTGAGTCCAGTGACTAATGTGTTTAAAATAATAATAGCAATAACCTTATTATCTGATTTGACATCTTCGTGGAAAGGGATCCAAAATTTGAACACCTGAACACTAATCCCCGATTGCTGATGATATGTGAGCTTATTAGAAGGACTGATGTCTCTGATTTTTTATTGCCTATAACTCAACTTTGAATATATAATGAATCCAACTTCACTTGATTTTGTATCTATTAATTACTGTAAAATTATATACACTAAAAAGAAATGACCCATTTGATGAGGACCCCACTGAAATTTTCCATGGAAGAATATTCAAAAAACTACTAGATACTCAATAAATATGAATAAATTAAAGAGAACTAATTCACTTGATTTATTGACGCATTACATGCTTACGTATTGATAGTTTTCTATCAAGGTCTGTGATAGTCTCCCAAATATCCTCATGAGCTTGGCTTCCTGTTATTCATTTCTTCTCTTTGTGGAGTCCTTCTGTTAGGTCTGGGGGAGGGTAAACAGGTGGCAGGGAAGAAGCTGAGGGTGGAAAGAATGAATTGAATTGTAGATAGGAACCAAACTGTGACTGGATACTAGGCCCTGGTGTGAAGATACACAGTAAAGAGCTCCTCGTGACCTTTAACTGACCTGGGGTTCATTACTATCTAATTAGCATAGCAAGGGTGGAGATATCCTGAAGAATTTGGGAGAAGACACATGCATAGAAAGGGAAACTGTTTTATAACCAACCTCTCATGTAACCTGTTATGTGTTCTGTTATATAAGCCCAACCTGTCTATCACTCCAAAGTTGGGAAATGGCAACCAATCCTGCCAGAAGGAAGGCGGGACAAACTTGTCAGCACATAAAAAGCAGTACGTGCTCAGATTTGGAGTCTTTCTCCACTTGTGGAGAATGATTATGACCCGTCCTTCCCTCTGAGACTCACTCTTTCTTTGCAATAAATGTTGCATGTGTAATTATTTTATATCTTTGATCACTCCGTCATTGGCTTGACTCAGCACCAGTATTCATTCTCTTCACTGGGAACCAGGGACCAGTGGGCATCCAGACAGACCTAACACCTGCTATTGTGGAGAAGGCTGCCTTGTTATGACAAATAATACATTGAGGAGATTACCATTGTGACTTCAATGCTAAGAGCTAAAAGACATTTGGCTTTTGCCTTGCTGCCTCTTGGGTTGCTTCCACCAGGAAACGAGCTGCCATGTCTGAAGACACACACGTCCCTATGGAGCCTTCTTACAGCAGGGCATGGGGGTTTCCTGTAAATGACTGTCACTCATTTTTCAGGCATGTTAGTGAGTCACCTAGGAAGTGAATCCGCATGCTCAGTGAAGCTTTCGAGTGGCTGCCGCCAAGACCACAACTTCTCAATGATGTCGTGAGTCCTTGAGGTTAAACCACATAGCCAAGTTACTAATAGATTTCTGACCTTGTGATGTCAGGTGTATGAGATGATAAGTACTTAGTGTTTTCAGATGCTACATTTGGAGAATATTTATTATTCAACAACATACAAGTCTTACAAGATATAAAATACAATTCACAGTTTTATTCTGTGGTAAACTGGGAATCATAGTGGAGGGAATTTGTATAAATCAACTTCACTGATGTATCATTTACATATAAAAATATGCATGCTTTATATGCATGCTTCAGTGAGTTTTGAAAAATAAACCTGTATAACTGCCATCATGATCAAGATATAGAACATTTTTATCATTTGATCAAGTTACCTTGTACATAACCCGCATATCCACCCTACCCCAAGCTCCAGAATAATCTTTCACACAGTAAAAAGTTGAATTTTCTAGATCCTCATGTAAATCACATAAGATATGCCGTTTTATATCCAAATAATTTTTCTTCCTTAAAACAATGTTTTGTTACATTTTGGGTTTTGTTTCTTGAGACAAGGCCTCACTCTGTTGCCCAAGCTAGAGTGCAGTGGAATCATCACAGCTCACTGCAACCTCCAACTTTGGGGCTCATGTGATTCTCTTGCCTCAGTCACCCAAATGTCTGGAATTACAGGCACATACCACCATGCCAGCGGATTTTTTAGTACTTTTTGGAAATGGAATCATGTTGATCTGGAACTCCCTGCCTTAAGGGCATCCTCCCCCTTGGCCTCCCAAAGTACTGGATTACAGCCCTGAGCCACAACACGTGCTCTCAACATGTTTTGTTGTTTGATTTTTTTGCTGAGACACAGTCCCACCCTATGCCCCTCAGCAGAGTGCAGTGGACATGGTAGCTCACTGCAACCTCAGACTTGGCTGTGGGCATCCCACTGCCTCAGTCTGTGGAAGCCGCTGGGATTACAGGTGCTTGCTGCAGCACCTGGCTGGGTTTTTCCATTTTTTTCATGAGTTGGGGTCTCACTCTCACTTAGGCAAGTCTCGAACTCCTGAGCTCAAGCAATTCTCTCTCCTCAGCCTCCCACAGTGCTGGGATTACAGGTGTGAGCCACCGCGCCCGGCCCTCAAAATTTTTTTGAGATTCATCCAGGTTGGTATATGTATCAGCACCTCAGTATCTTTTTTTGACAAACAGTATTCAATTGAATGGACATACCCCATCGTATTTATGTGAATACAAACTTTTAGTGGACATGCGTGTTGTTACGTTTCATATGGGTAAAACTTCTATGAGAAGCCACATACGATTCTTTGTGAAAATATGTATTTTTATTTATTGTGTGTAAGTTGACCAGGAGTGCTATTTCTGAGTTGTATGGTTAGGTTATGTTTAAATTTAAAAGAAAGTGACAAACTATTATCCAAAGTTGTTTGATTTTTAATTCCCTCCAGTAATGGATGAGCATTCTGGCCACTCTCACCAACACTGCACACTATTAGTTTTGTCTTTTTTGTTGTTGTTGTTACATGTAGCCAGAGTCGTTATGAGTTGGATTCTGGAGTCAGAAGGGTTAGATTGAAATCCTACCATCTGCCATCTCTAGCTATGAGATTTGAACAAGTTCATTATCTTTTTTTTCTTTCTTTTTTTACTTTTTATTGTTGGGGATTTATTGAGGGTACAAGATACCAGGTTATACTGATTGCATTTTTTAGGTAAAGTCCCTCTTATACTTGTGTCTTTCCCAAAATGGTGTGTGACACACCCAGACCCCACCCCCTCCTTCCTTCTACCTCCCACCCTTCTGCCCCTCCTTCCCTCTTTCTGCTCTTCCTTTCCCCCACCCCCTCCCTCCTTCCTTCTCCCCACGCCTCTCACTCTCTCTGCTCTTCCTCTCCCCCACCCCTCCCTCCTTCTCACTTTCTCTGCTCTTCCTTTCCCCCACCCACTCCCCCTTCCCTCTCTCTGTTCTTCCTTCCCCCTACCTCCTACCCCCTTCCCCCTCTCTGCTCTTTCTTCCCCCACCCCCTCCCTCCTTCTTTGTTGTTTGTGTGGGTGTTTGATAAGTTTATTTATGTGATGGGCGTGTGTTTGTGGCTTTATTTGGCATTTCCCTCATAACTAATGAAATTGTAAGTCTTTTCATATGTCTAGTGTTCATTTATTTTGCTTCTTTATAAACTCTCTTTTCAAATTTTTTCAATTCCACTGGGTTATTTTTCTTTTTATTATAGAACCATAGGAGTTCTTTATGTATTCCAGGTGTAAGTTCTATGTCAAATATGTAGTATGAATTTATCCCAGATTGTGAGTGCCAATTTGTTTTTCTAATAATGTCTTTTCCTGGGGAAGATTTTAGTGCTGACATAATCTAATTCATTTCTTGTTATTTTATGTATATTGTATTCCCTATCACGTGTAAAAATTCTTTGCCTTCTCACACATTGCAAAGATATCATCCCCCTCTGGTCACTCCTGCTTTCTCTTTTCTGTTTACTCTATATACATCATGTCCTTTACTACTTTATTCTTAATTTAACCAACGAAGGACTATGAGATGAAGAGCTTCTGGACCACATACCTATTGTTATCTACTCTAAGTAGCTTTAAAAAATTAACAACTGTTTCATAAGTGTTGTACGTAAGACACCTGACTTGTATGTACCTTAATAGTTTCTTTTCGTACTCTCTAGAAGTGAATGTAAAAAGTTACATGATATTACTCCACATAGTGGAATAATATACAATTCTAAAGTGATCTTAAATGTTGTTGTTATTTTTACTTAAAATCCTAGTATATGGTGGGGGGTGGTGGTCGGGGAGAGCAGAGAAAGGGAAGGAGGGAGGGGATGGAGGGACACAGGGTGTGGTACACCTGTTTGGGGTGGGACATAATTATAAGATGACCCTTATCTAACAAATGCAATCAATGCAACCTGGTTCTTTGTACCCTCAATGAATTCCCAACAACAACAAAATAAATAAATAAAATAAAAATATTATGTATCTTAGAAGAGAAGAATAAGGCCAGGCTTTAGATGTGCACTTCGTGACATCTTTTTTTTCTATTTCAGGAATTATGCTAATGATTTTTAAATCCTCCCAATTTTTAAAAATTATTTGGGAAGCTAGAGCTGCTTCATTTGAAATCCATTTTTCAATTCTCAAGGCAAACTTCATCCATTTTATAAAACTTATTAAACTCCATCAGATCTTAACAAGGAAATGACATTCTTATCCAAAACCTTACTATGACTTTGTGCTTCCCTTTTTCCCTTTTTAATATTTATGTGTATAAATATTAGAATTACCCTTCTAGATATGTATTGTATGGAAATAAATAGTTGATATTCCCTCAAAATAGATCCCCACTCTCTCAAATACTTTCAGATGCTCTGGAATATCTAATGGATACGAATTAAATACTTTATGAATCAAATAAAGCAGGGTTGTTAGTAACTATTAGATTCCAAATTGTCTTTTGTCTTATCATTCCTTGAAGAGAGAAAAGCAGGGGGGGACTTGTTCAAAAGTGTAGATTGAGTCTCCCCTGACATCACTTAATCCTTTATTAACAGAAAAATGCCACAGCTACAGTCAAAATTTTCTTCATCTATTTCACACTCAACTTTTAATAAAGTAAATCTCTGCCATCAGCTCAATACCACACAGGCATCCTTTGATCAGACTTTCATGGAAATGTGTGTTAAGTAACCATAACTCTAGTCTCTTGGCTAGCTCCCTAATTACTGCAACTAACTTAGCCCTCTATTTCTTCCTTTTATGATCCACTCCATTAGGAAAGAAGATCATATTTTCTGAACTGATGAAATTAAACTTGCCCATATTTTCCCAGTCATCATAATTTTTACAAAGAGTTCATCTAATCAATTTTTGGCAAGAGAATGGCAATAGTACACTAGATGGTGCCATTAAGATGAAATAGTCATGCTGTCAAATTAGGGATACTTAAATTAGGTAGACTAAAATTTAGTTTGGCTTTTATTATCCTCATTCTTCTAACCCTTAAATACATGTTTTGCAAGGCTGGTCATTTACCTCACATCAATATTTCTCTCAGTGCAGAAAAGAAATCTCAAACAGAGATGTTATATGGAAACTGAATTTCTAAGTTTAATGTACAGATTGTCAAAAAATGCAATGAAAACCGTTTATCTGGTCTAGCCCACAAAATCCCAAATGCTATAGTGGAGAATTAACAATCTGCTTCCATAATTTAAATCTGATATTGACATAAATGAAGACACATCCAGGTTAAATTCTGAAGCCCCAACCCCCAATTCCTTTTAGTAAACATGGATTAAATACTAAATAAGAATAGGAACCTATTGAGGCAAATGTTATTTCTTACCTTTAAAGCTAAGAAAATGGATTAAGAAAAATCAGTGGCAGGCCAAAATCATACTGTTAATAAGTAATTGACTAAGCATCTCAATGTATTCTTCTAATGCAAATCAGGCAACTTAAAAAAAATATTTCTGCCTATATTTTTGTATAAATAAATGTATAGTTAACAATGTGAGCATCTGTGATGGTGGTGATGAGGGTCCAAGTAAGAGTTTATCTACTTCTGAATATGGAGACGCTTCATGGGAAAACACATATTCTGCTCTAGTTACTATTGTATATAAGAAATAGTATACACATTTTTTCTAAATACAAGTTTTGTTGAGTTTGCATTGAGTTCACTTTCTTATAAAGTGCTGCTAGAATCAAATATTGCTGACATCCAATGTAAAGTGAACAATATTTCAAAACAATCCCAATATCTGATCAATGCTGACATTCCCCATCTTAATTTTCCTATACCTTACTTTGAGAATCTCCTTTTTTGTCAGCTATTCCTGTAGCTATTCTAGAAATTCAGATCTATGTGTCAGTGCTATTGACCTGATTCTGTTCCCAGAATCTGATGCTTACACAGAAATGTAAGCAAGAAGCCACACCCTAGGCGTCCTTAGTCCCCATCCCGCCATGCGGGACAGGGGTGAGCCTGATTTTATAATTATATTATAATGTAACAATTATAATTATGACAAGCGACCTGTCCAAATAACAATTTGCAGGTTAGTGTGGCTGGCATTGGGCTGACAGCCTTGACAACAGTCAATATAGACCAAAACATCAAAGCCGTGTTATAATTCTGGATTATCTGAATTCACTGTTAATGTTTTTACTCTCCAGACTGCAATCCTCAGCAGATTTCTAAAATTCACTTTTTGTCATCTCAGCAGTCATCAGATTTCTTTAGCATTTGGACTGAAGATGGGCTAGTTAGTTGTCATTTTCCTTTCAAATGCAATTTCATGTTCGTTTTTATGTATGGGTCAGCATAATATATCTGCAAGAATGCTGATCTTGGAACAAGGAAAAAGAGATTCAGATCTGACCTCGTCATTAACTAGAAGCCTGCCCTTCCACTGGTCACTGCCTCCCTGAGCCTCAGACATTTAATGTGGCAGATAAAGAAAATGATAACTATCCTCCCTATTTGAACAAGTGTATTATACAAATAAAAGGGATTTATATGTCAGTCATTTATAACCCATAAATTCTCACATATGTAAAAATGGTGCTTCAGAGGAAAGAACAGCTAATTAGCAAACAGAAAACCAGACTTAAATTTGCATTGTAACTATGTGGGTATGCCATTGGCCATGACTCTCGGATTTTTCTCCTTGTCTATAATAAGGAAAGGAAACATTTAATATCCCCTCCAGCGATTTTCAGCTCCAATATTCTAGTATTCCAAGTATATATGTTAGTATTGCTTAGTGTAAGTTTGGCATACTCATTTTACTCTAAATAACTATTTTTCCAATTGTTTCACACCTTCAATGCACATATGTTTTATCTATTTCCCCCCAGCATACTTTTTAAACATGAAATCACATTTTTTAAGCACCTGGGTTCTTTCTCCAAAATCTATTCAATCCTATTCTTTTTCTCTTTTACATTCTTAACCTTTCCAAATTAAATAACATTGGCATATTTAATTTAGTGGGCATCTACTTTGCTCTTGGTGATAAGCTGCACAAAATGAGTTGCAGTACATGATATTTCCCAGTGAGAGGAAATAGCACATTAATGCAATTCACAAATTACACTAAACTGTAAGATGTAGCAAGCAAAAGAGTGAAGAGAGACACAATAAAAATGAACTTTGAGTGGTTAGAAATGCCAGCAGATGATATCAAAATTGGATTTGGTTAGAAAGAAATCCACTAGAGACAAATGTTTTAAAAATACTTACTAAAGGGAAAGAGAGGGAGAAAGAGTGGAGTAGGAAATAGTTACCTATTTACATTAAAGCGTATAAGTATATTTAAAAGTTCAAAAAGTTAGAGGGAAAAATGGAGCTATCACTATATTCTTGTCATACACAGAACATACATCTAGCTCTCTCAAGAAACCTCATGCAATGCCTCTCCTCCTATATTTTTATGTAAATAAATGTATAATTAACAATGTGAGCATCTGTGATGGTGGTGATGAGGGTCCAAGTAAGAGTTTATCTACTTCTGAATATGTAGACACGTCAAAGGAAAGTGTCCAGCATTCTGACTACCCTGGTTTCTGAAAGTAAGAGCTAAATAGGCCCCAACCCTTCTTTTCTTAAAATGTTCATACTCTATACGGGGTGGTAGACAGGTGTACATGATAACTGTACTTGATAAGAGCAAAAACAAAGGTATTTATAACATAGAGTAGAAACTTTAGGGAAGGAGTGATTCCTTGGCGTTTGTGTCATCACAGGGGCTGATGCTTGCATGATGAACAGATTGTAGGGGAAGGAAGAAAGCACTTCAGATGCAGCAAACACCAGGAATCAGTCCAATTATCTCCTTTTCTTACCTGCCTTCCCACTACCCATGTTCTTTCTAACTCTATTCTAATAATCAGTCTCTACTAAAACACATTATGGTCTCTGGATTGGAAATGTTTATAGTGTTTATTTCTAAAATGATCCGTCATGGACCAATCTCGTTTTGAGACTCTCTCCATTCCCACTTGCCAGGAAAGCTCTATTTTGTGTTTCTTTGTTTGTACATGTGTTTTTCTTTTTCTTTTAATTCTATGTCCAACATAAATTCCAATAAGAAGATGTATCTCCACCATAGCATCCATAAGTTTGGCTAGGTTAGGCGTCTCTCCCTTCTTCTCTCATAAGCATTACAGTAGACAATTACTTCCATTTCTTCATTCCCTGCTAGTTTGTAAGATTTCAAAGTGCACAGGCTGGGATTTCTTGACAATACAATTTGAGGCAGGAAGCCTCACGTATAACTTTTGGTAAAATCTCAATCAATTATTGTTAAATAGCAAAAACAAGAGATGAGTTGGAGGGGTGCTGAGGCGGAAACATTGTTTAGCATCTGTATGTTGGGCAGAGTGTGAGTGTCTGAGAGTATGTGTGAATCAGATAAAACTGAAACCCATTCTGAGGGATGTCTGTTTGCTTTACTTACTACTGTGTTCTTGGCTGTGCAGAAGCTTTTTAGTTTGATCAGGTCCCAGTAGTGTATTTTTGATTCTGTTTCAATTGCCTGGGGTCCTCCTAATAAAATATTCACCCAGGCTGATTCCTTCAAGAGTTTTCCCTCTTCTAATACATGTTAGAATCTGTATGAACTTTAAAAGTTTATGCTAAGTAGAAGAATCCAGTACCAAAAGATCACATATTTTATTATCTCATTTATATGAAATGTCCAGAGTAGGAAAATGTATAGAGACAAAAAATAGATTAGTGGTTTACTTAGGCTTGTGGATAACAGCTGAGTTGTGCCTATGGGAGGGCATCTTTTTAAGGAAATAGTGTTCTGAAATTAATTGTGGTGGTAGTTACAAAATTCTT
Source organism: Perodicticus potto (assembly GCA_963574655.1). Classification (NCBI taxonomy): domain Eukaryota; kingdom Metazoa; phylum Chordata; class Mammalia; order Primates; family Lorisidae; genus Perodicticus; species Perodicticus potto. Next base: position 18,450 of record CAUYRH010102691.1, on the reverse strand, counting down.
TGAATATACTAAAAACCAGTGAACTATAAATTTTAAATGAATGAAGTGTATGGTGTGTGAATTATATTTCAACAAAGTTGTTACAAAAAATTAAAAAAAAAAAAAAGAAAAAAACCTGAAACCCATTTCTCCCATTCAATAACCACATAGTTTTAGGCAATTCAATTTATCTCATTCATCAACTGTAGAATAAGAATAGTGTCTCAGAAGTCAGTTAAAAACTAATTGGTTAACATAACTTTCACGGTCTAACAGATAAAAAAAAAACAAACAACAAAAAAAAAACACTAATTGGTATAATATCCTTTAAATGTCTACAACAAAGCCTGATGTGCCACAGGTGGTCTGTAAATTTAATTTTCTTATGTTTTTCATTCTTGACTACAAGGTGCCATTTCCAAGTGCATGATCACCTCCTTGTTTGTAGACACTATGCAGTGACTGTCCTGGATTTGTTGAGAAAGTGAGACAAGAAAGTGAGGCAGGATGTTGTGAGAAGTGTGTGAATTTCAAGGACTAAAATATATTCAGCTATTGTAGGATGAGAAAGGTACTTTTAGAAAAATTAAATGAGTTAGTATTATTAGTATTTTCTGTTATAACATCAGAATTATTGTCCCAGCACTTTTTTTCTTGGAAAAGCCAATATATCTTAACTACTATAAGAAAAACAACAAAAATGGGCAGTTCATATCCATTCATAGGGGCAGGAAGAAAAACAACAAAAGGGACAGTCTGTATGCATTCATAGGTACAGGTTATCATGCATCCATTCATAGGCACGGATTACCATGCATCCATCCATTCATAGACACAGGTTACCATACACCTGTTCATAGAAACAGGTTACCATGCATCAATTCATAGGCACAGGTTACCATGCATCAATTCATAGGCACAGGTTACCATGCGTCCATTCATAGGCACAGTGTACCATGTGTCCGTTCATAGGCACAGGTTACCATGTGTCCATGTGTCCATTCATAGGCACAGGGTACCATGCATCCATTCATAGGCACAGGGTACCATGTGTCCATGGGTCCATTCATAGGCACAGGTTACCATGCGTCCATTTATAGGCACAGGTTAGCATGCGTCCATTCATAGGCACAGGTTACCATGTGTCCATTCATAGGCACAGGTTACCATGTGTCCATTCATAGGCACAGGTTACCATGCGTCCATTCATAGGCACAGGGTACCATGTGTCCATTCATAGACACAGGTTACCATGCGTCCATTCATAGGCACAGGGTACCATGTATCCATTCATAGGGACAGGGTGCGTCATTCATAGGCACAGGCTACCATGTGTCCATTCATAGGCACAGGTTACCATGCATCCATTCATAGGCACAAGTTATAATGCATCCATTCATAGGTGCAAATTAATCAGATTTTTGTTCTCCTGGATTCATGTTCAAAAGCTACCGAAGCTCCCAAGTGAAAGGAGGTGTTTTTTTGTGTTTGTTTGTATTGTTGAGGGGGTAGAATCAAAATCCTGTGCATTTAGCTAGTTTTCTCCAACCATAAGAAGTGCCCCTTTCCAGAGTGTGATATGTGGAGTTGCAATTGGACTCTGTTTTCATTTAATTATCAATAGTATAAGAAAATAGCACCTAATTTTTCCTGTCACCATGTCAAGTAAATTTAATTTTGACATTATAAAAAAAAAGAATGAATTTTGTACTAATAGATTCAGGATCCCTATTTAGGAGGTCTGTGATTAAAAGAATAAAAGTAATATATATGTTATAGCTTTATTTTATTATGACTGTTTTATTAGAAAAGGCATTAACTATTCATCTATGAATGATAGATGCTTAATAAGCTGAATTAGGGTTATTATTAAGGCTTCATTAAGTCAAGCAATTTCTACCATTCATTTATGTTCTCTTTAAACTTGGCATGTCAATTAAATGAAAGGAGTGTTGATATCTGAAAAGTCACCTGCCTTTTGAGACCCAGCTCAAGCCCCACCTCTTCCAAGAAGTCTTTCCAGTCTACTCCAACCTCACAGGACTCAGCCTGTACCTCTGTTACTCCCTCCCTGCCTCTCCCCAAGGACTTATACTCTAGATGGATATAATATTCCAAGTATGATAACATGAGAAATTTATATAATGGTAGTGGGGTTTTGTTTCCACCATGAAGGAGTAAGACAGCCTGTATTTACACTCCCTTTTTTGACTTTGGATAATAAACAGCATAAGACCATGATGCCTGAGAAAGGAAAGGGAAGACCCAGTCATAACCCCAACCCTTTGCCCATAAAGGTAATCCACAAACTTCCCCACAGAAAGAAACTCCCAGACTCCAGCCATGTCACCAAGTTGAAGACAAAGATAGAAGTTTGAAAAAATCGGGGTACCTAAGATCTGAATTGCTTAAAGTCTCTTAGGTCTTTATCTGAACACCAACCTGTGATTGCAGACAGCAGGACATTGAGTAACTTACTCTTTCATTTGATCCTGGTGCATTCTGCAAATGAAAATTAGCCTTCAATCTAGAGCTATACGTGCCCCTCTTCTGAGCCTTCTGGTGAAAATCTCACAGATTCTATAAGGTCTCTCTACTAAATAAGGTCTCTCTACTTCAGTTGGAAAAAATTCCAATAATTTCCAGTTGGGTGGAAACTTTTGGGTCATTCCAACCTCCCTGTGTTCCATGTCACTTGTATAACCAAATACTAAATTACTGGTCTCTGATAATTGCTCTTTCCCTGGGACTTGTTCTTGTACAGCTTTGTGGGGTTTCTGAATTTTTGCACTCATAGATTGGTGTGGTACTGAATCCACCAATCAGTTACTGTGAGACCTGAAGCCAGGATGGTGACCGCTTTGTTTTCAAACCTCTCATATGTAGAGACAAAGTAAAAATTATCACATAGGTTTGTTGTGAGGTTTAAATAAGAAAAAACAACCAAAATGCTTTAAAATGTGATCACAGGGTACTGTAAGCGCCTGACTGTAGGAATTTTAATTATGGGGTGGAAGTGAAGCTTAGTGAACATGGTAGTCTTTCCAGAGGAACATACCTAGTAAGAGGCAGGGGCTGAATGTGCACAATTCAGCCTGGCCTCCGATTCTGTGCTCACCCAATAAGAGGTTTCATTACAATTTTAATGCAATGCCTATTAAAGCTGTGTCTTTCTCTAATTGCCTTCCACCCCCATTTGTCTTTGCTCAAGATGAGAATCCCCAAAGAGGAAATCTCTGTGGCCTTATTTTGTTTCTGTCCACATTCATCTGATGAGGATAAGAGAGTTACTCTAGTTCTTGCTGTACAGAAAGTGGGACTAAAAACATGTCAGGCAAAAATAAAGTATGTTCACTTGAGTAAGAAGTATTCATCTGAATAAATCTGGAGGCCAAAGGTTCAAATTAACTTTTGTATATCTTGAACAACAAATGCTTCACTGTGATTAAGATAAAGGATGTAAATGATAAAATTATTAGATGTAAAATGGCAAATGTAAAGATACCGTTCTCAAATGACCTGTTAGCTTGTATAATAGGGATTTTATTCTAAAGCAATTGGAAATCATTGAAGAATTCAAAGCAGAGAGAAAACATGGGCTAATGTATGCTTTAGTTGAGAAAGAGCATGCTGAAAAGCTCTGATAGGAATTGCTGTAAAGTGATTGAACCTAAAGCACTGAGATTAACTGTACTAATTCAGTAAAGAAATGAGGAACAAAGAAGCCAGAATTAACTACAAATGGAATGAGGGGAAAGAAGAATATTTAATTACATTTTATAAGATGGCATCCATAGGGTTTAGTATCTAACTGGGTACACGGAAATTATGTAAGGAAAAATGAACAATCTTTGTCGGAGGTGGGGCAGAATGTGAGGCTCATTATCAACAGAGAGGCTAAAGAGGGGGACCGGTGAATGGGGAAAGGGCAAGATAACAAATTCATTTGATTTTGACTATAAGTTGCCTACTGGATATTTTGCTGGAGATGTCCAGTACCCATCTGGATACATAGACTGTATCTTTAAAGTTGGCCACTCTTCTGATTAGATGTTGGGTATATGACAAATATTTGGTGAACTAAATAATAAAACAGCAAATTAATGCATCTTTGAACAAAAACAAAGACCCTATAGAAGCCCCATTATCCTGATAACTGTCCCAGAGCTTGGCACATAATAAATACACAATCAGTAGTTTTAATTCATGAAAGATCAACAAAATAAAAAAACTTCATATTCCACAATAAATCCATAAATATATGTGAATTTCATGCATTTTCTTTTATTATTATTTGTAACACTATCTCTCCTTTGCTAAAACACTACATGTCTGTATATGTTAAGTGGAAGAATATAGGAGGGGTTTGGATTATTTGAATTATATGCGTCATATCAGGAGTTTCTTTTATGTACTTACTGCTCTGATGTGTAATTTGTTCATCACTCGGAGGCATTCGAATTTTGCAACTTTCTTTTGCACTCCATTGAAACACTGGATGCTAATTCTCTGCTCTTTTCTTCGTATTTTACACTATAGCTATCAATAATATTGGGAAATAATGACTAGTAAAAAACTAAATGGCATTGTAATTCACTGTGGAAGAGGATCTTTAAACACTCATTGTCTAATGGTGTCTGGATAATGCACCATAGGGGAAATGGATGGAGGTGTCGCATTTCCTGGGTATATCTGGACATTTAATCTTGCTGCATTTACATGCACAGTCCCGATTTTATCTTTTTACATTCTAGTTGGGGTTGAACAGTGTTCACACATGGGATTTTAAGAGTGTATGTGTTTGCCATGAGTGGTGAGTGTAGAATTGCTGAAAAAATATATATATATATACTGAATGCAATGAACTTTCCAAGTAAAATAAAGCTTAGTTCTATTATAATCATTTTGAAATAGCAACAAATAGCCGTCTTTATCAAATGCTTTATTAGCTCGATGATCTTTAAAAGCAGAGTCATTGTTTTCGGACTTATCTTTTGATGCCTTGATTTCTAATTGTGAAGCTCATACCTTTTACCATAGCTCCCTTTAGAAAATTTTATTTTTCGAATTCTTCTCATATTCCTTGTGTCAATCATTGAAAATTCAACAATAATGAGGTTTATCTAAAGTAGATTGTAAAGCTCTTCTACTGCCTTTAATCTGATATATATCAAAGCTTCTTATGAGTTATATTTTATTTAAGAATCAATATAGCTCAAAATGAAGTCATATGAGCAAAATTCAAAGCTTTCATTGAGGAGGTTTGCAACAAAGCATTTTGTTCCCAAATATTGTTTTCTCTTCGTATATTTTCAGAAGCATGTAATTTGTTCAGTGGGACTGATATTTGTGGAATTTATATCTCCTGTAAAGTGTGGTGTTTCTCTACCACAATAAAATTATTTATTGTGAGAATAATTGATTCCAAAGTGTTCTACGGCTAAAATGATGACAGTATTTTCCCCTCTAAATGACAGGTAAAATATTCTAGTAAAAACAATACCCTCTTTGGAATTTGAAATGTAAATTTAAACCACAGAACAGATATTTATTAATTACATTAATTTATGACAGTTACTTCCTCACCTTTAAAATGAGAGCACAATCTCTTACGGCGGATAGAAGAGTTGAGTGAAACATCGTAAAGAAAAGATTATCATAGTGCGTATGTGGTAGGATTCGTTTTAAGCTCTTTACATATATCAATTTATGCAAGTTGTATATATAATACACATATGATGATTCTGGGATAGAGTTATACATACTCAGGTAAAACCCTATTAGGCAAATAATGAAAATTTTGACATTTTGAGTATGTGAGTCCCCATGAGAAGACAAAAACTATCAAGGTCATTTGGGAAATGAAATACCAAGGCTAACACCTCTCTTTTTCCAATACCGGGAAGGCATATAACATAGTTCTGCTATTCATCATCCTTAGGTAACACAAAAGCTGGGCAATTTTGCTCTTTTAATATAAAACTCATATAGGGCTGATGGAGAAAACCCTGCAGCAGACAACAAACACACAAATGAGGTAGCTCCTAAGACATTTTAAGACAAACACCTGAAAATCCTAAAACTCACCCTGCGTGTAACCTTAGTAGCTAGAGCGGCTGAAAGAATGAAAATGAATGAAGTCTCCTGATTGGCAAGTTTGTACAAAATTTCTGAAGGAAACAATTTTTCTCTTTAGCATTTTAGGATGAGACTAGAGAAGATAATGAAACAATAATAAAACGTTCAAGGTTATAGTTTTTTGTGAAACGGACTGAAAGGATATATAGGAAACTTGGAAAATATCACCTCCAGCGACTTAAAAATAAGATTTTGTTATTAAAATGCCATAATTACAGGGATTAGAATTCATCGTTTATTCTTCCATTCCTGAGGAATTTTAAGATCCATCTAAAGCAATAAAAATTGTTCTAACGTCATTTTTACACAGCCTGTACCTTATTATTTATTATCAGGGATTTATATCTGCCTTTGGCTCCTTTCTGAGAATTTCTTTGAATACTTGCTGAGCAATTTTATCTTCTTTAGCAATGGGAAAGAAATGATAGAGAACTGAAGTATAATTCAAATTAACTATTTTTAGCCAATGTTTAACACTTTCAACAAATCTGACTGCCAAATACTCTCAATTTCTCCCTGAATCAGTGCTGTGTAGCTGATGTTAACAAAGACATACGTTAGACTGATGGAAATACAACGTTCCCAGGAATTCCTGCGTGCCCCAAATCTTATTTCTAAGTGTATTTAAAAACATATAAATTGAGGGGCGGTCTTCTTTTTCCAAATAGAACTGGAAATACAGAATCTCAGGACTGAAGGTTTAAGATCATAGGTCAACTTGACGTGTCACTCGTGGAACGGTAAGGCAGGTAGGCGAGGGAGGCTGAGTGATCTGTTCTTCCCACTGGGCGTGGCCAGTGACTGTGTGATGACGTGGGTTTATGTGCACAACAAACTCTTTCCAAAACATCTTATTACTTCCAACACACAAGACCGTGTATTAACATGAAATCCTAGAAAATAATGAAAAATTTAAAAACAAACAACCTAAATTTGCTCTTCAGCAAAATCAGAATTGAATTTTTTGGCAATAATTTTAATTAGAGGAATATAATAAAGAGGAAAACAAAAACACTAAGGCTTAGTGGTTGTCTGATAGAATAAGGTTAGGCCTTAATCCAAAACTAAATATGGATGAATGATGTGTGGGGACATGTTAATATCTTGACAAAGCCTCAGTAAAGAGGAACCAAACATGAGATGCAGACTAAAGAAAGCAAAAAAAAAAAAAAAAAAAAATTAGTTCCAAAGAAGTGGGTAATAGTTAGGGATTATTGAGAGAACCACGCCTGAATAAATCTTGGCTAATCTGACAGCAGGTTATACACATTCTCATTTTTTGCACCTGTTTCCACTTCTATGAAATAGTATTGGTGATAACACACACACCCTTAATTTCTTTGTGTGTTGAGCACCTGAGATAGTGTGTGAGAAATAACAGCCCCCCAAAATGGAAAGCACCAGCTATGAGAATGAAGGAGAAGTCCATGTTTTAGTAAGAGTTACATAGTGTAGGAGAGCACAGTTAAATCCCCAGAAGTTTCTGTTTTTAATGCCTCAAGATTGTGAAGGAAAATGATTATCAAATCCTGACTATTTTATTGGTTTATAAACATATATCTTTCTATCAATTCTTCTCTAAACTACAGAAACCATTACTACTTTTATATTATTTTCTGGCATTTAAAAATGCTAATGCTGAAACATCAACAATTATTAAATAATGAACAATTAGAGGGACAAGGCTTGAAGCATACCACCTATTTCAAAAATAAAACTAAATATGGAAGAATAAGCAGCTCTAAAATTAATTGGCAATTAAACATCTCAAATCATCACAAAATCAGGGATTCTACCCTTCCTTCCACACATGTAATAATCTAATGTGTATTTGTGTGTGTGCACACATGTGTGTGGTGGTGGGGGGAACAATTAGGCTTAGCCACCTTGTTCAAGTGCAATGGCCTGGTTTTCATCTGCCATGCCTCAGGTTATAAATTATCAACTGAGTCAGTCAATTAGCTCATACAACAGATTTTATTGTCTCGCTTAGTTTTCTTTCCTTACACAAGCTCTGAAAAGGAATATTGTTTTATATAAACAGACTCCTTTCCTGAGCAAATACCAACATGTACACTTTTGCTTTTACACTACGGGGGAAAAGTACACACATAGCACACCATTATTTATTTGTGCTTGGAGTTTTGTTTGCCACAAAGCAGCAATCATAAATAACAGCCAGTAGAGGACAGCAACTCAGCCTTTAATAATATTGTTTTGGGAATACGTCACATAGCATTGAAAATGTCGTATAAAATTCATATCCATAGCTGTTTGCGGAAAGAAAAAAAAGAACAATTGTACTTTGCAATGCTAGCACAATTCTCCAAAACATTGAGAAAGATACTGCATGCTCTCTCTTTTTTTCACACTTATTTCTGGTATCCAGAGCTATGTTTCAGGGTTATATTGATTTTCATTCTGGCTGTGGCTGATTAATGTTTCAGGAAGTAGTCAGGTGCATTAGTGCAGAGCTGAGTAGAAATATCAGTGCATTTTCTCACGTCGGAGTAGGGTGGGGAGGTGTGGCACAACAAACCCACCTACTGATTTTATCTGGTCATGTGCACACACAATAAAATGAATCTCCGAAATTGACAGTCATGTCCACTGGTTAACAGGAAGCTTGACACCCTTCTAATCGCTTGCTATTGTTATTAACAACCTGTCAGCAACTTCTGGCCACCAATAAAATGTTAGTGCTTTGTAAGAACATTAGCGATCTTTTTTAATTTTTTCTTTTAAGATTTAATCTCTAGGCTAAGTGTTTCCACCTTATAAATTTACTTCCCAAAAGGTACATTCTTTAGTAATTGCTTTCTCTTGATAAAGATTTCTCGCTCATTACAGGAAAACTGCAAATGTAATAGTTAAGGGGTGACTCCATTGTAGTCACATTTTTCATCCTGACCCTGATCCCTAGGTTGACAAATTGCTCATCAGTTTAATGTTTTCTATTTGCTGCTTTGCCAGCTGCATTTTTCTATTTTAATAGCTCATTTTCCACCATCCACAATTTTTTTTTCATATCAAGTTGGCTTTTTCATTACATGATGGTTACACAATGTTTGCAGATTTCTCTGAACCTATTAAAATGTCCACCTTATTGTCATCTAGAGAAACAATCACATCTAATTATGGTGACTTGCAAGCTTCCATTAATTTCTGAGATGGAAACACAACACATTCTGTAGACTGTGCAAACATGTGGACCCATTGGTTTTTTACTGGGTTTGAAGACATTACATTTTATTTTAAAAAATGTTAATGATACAAAGAACAAAAAGACATTTAACAAGGCAGAAAGTAATCCAATATAATTGTAATCGAAGGTTATCTTACTTAGCACTTGAGAGGAAATCAACACTTTTTTGGTTATCTTTGGCAGTTCTCATGTTTGCTATTTTGGAGCTTATACGGAACATGATTAAAAATCCAACTTAAAGATGCCTGTAATAGTGCCAAAGAATAATAAACTTCAGAAAGCTCAGTGGTGGGGCAGTGCCTGTGGCTCAAAGGAGTAGGGCACCAGCCCCATACGCCAGAGGTGCCGGGTTCAAACCCAGCCTCGGCCAAAAACTGCCAAAAAAAAAAGGAAGGAAGGAAGGAAGGAAGGAAGGCAAGCCCGCCCAGTGGCCATATAAGGAACTGATTATGCAAGAAAAATTCTACATATAATAAATGGAGATTATCCCTCTCTTGATGATAAAATGCATTTGCTTACCCTACATTTCAGTTAATTAAAACAACATCACAAGTTTACACAAATCAACGACTGCTCCCATGAATAGCTTCTATTTCCCTAAAATGAAAATGACTAAATAACTTCCAATTTTTTTTTTTTTTGAGGCAAGTCTCATTCTGGTGCTGTAGTGTCAGGCATAAGTCACAGCAACCTCAAACTCCTGGGCTTGAGTTATCCTCTTGTCTCAGCCTCCCGAGTAGGTGGGACGAGCTGTGGGCCACTATTCCTTTTTTCTATTTTTAGTACAGATGGGGTGTCGCTCTTGCTCAGGTTGGTGTCCCACTCCTGAGCTAAAGCAATCCACCCACCTTGGCCTCCCAAAGTGCTGGGATTTCAGGTGTGAGCCACCGGACCTGTCAACGTTCCATTCTTAATGTTGACAAAACAATACTGTGGCTTTTTATTCACCTCATGCTCATCTAGCCTGAGAATAGTATTTTCTCTCGCTCAAGATCAATTTATTTTCTGTGAAACACATCTTCTAGAGCCCTCAAGTTTGAACAGAAACTAATTGTTTCATTGACATGTTCCAATCTTTCACTTTATTGGAGTCTCAGTCTTCTTTTTGACACTGTTCTGTTGTGGTTTATGGTCAAACACCTTGTTCTGAAGGGTGTACATGAAAAAAATTGTGTGTTCTTGCATGTCTGACAATATGTTTATTTATTTTGACTTTGTATTCGATTGTATGAGGATAGAATAAATACAGTTATTAAAATAATTTTATCTGAATTTTTTCATGTTTTTCAGAAATAGTTTTATTAGCTTTAATATTTACACATTGCTAGCTCAAGGTATTTGCAAAGTTGTAAGTATATAACACAGAAAAATAAATGGAAGATGTAGAGAAAAAATGACCCCCCCAAATAATTCCAAGGCCTAACGTCAATTTCAATTGTATTTACTAAAGTAACATGTTCAAACTACAATTTTAGTTTGGAAATACTTCCTGAGCCATAGAGGGAAAGAATATTAGACCTCCCTATTCTTCAAGTATTTTCAACTGTCCCCAAGGACATTTCCTGAGGGGACATTTCCTCCTCATTCATACATGTAGAGATGTATATATATACATGTATGTATGTATGTGTGTGTGTGTGTGTTTTCCTATACCAAAGGAAAAAAATAAATAATATGTATGATTATATATAAATAAAATATATAAAAAATATATATTATAATAGGCAGAGCTTATATTTTTTAATTTCAGATTAATATGAGGGTTGCAAATGATTAAGTTACACTGTTTAAGGTTTTTTTATTATATTTTTATTTTTTATTGTTTAGGATTTATTGAGGGTGCAAAGAATTAGATTACACCGATTGCAGTTGTTAGGTAAAGTCTGTCTTGCAATTGTGTCCCACCCCCAAGAGAAACACCATGACCCTCCATCTATCTTCTTCCTCCCCTCTCCCCAATCCCTCATTTCCCTACCTCACCCCCTTGTATTAGCTCACCTACTGCCTTCATATTAGAAATGAGTACATTGGATTCTTGCTTCTCCATTCTTGTGATGCTTTACTAAGAAGAATGTGTTCCACCTCTATCCAGATTAATACAAAAGATGTAACATCTCCATTTTTTTAGTGGCTGAATAGTATTCCATGATGTACATGTACTGTAGCTTGTTAATCCATTCCTGGGTTGGTGGGCACTTAGGTTGTTTCCACGTTTTGGCAATTGCAAATTGAGCTGTGATAAACAGTCTAGTGCAAGTGTTCTTATGGTAAAAGGATTTTTTTGCTTCTGGGTAGAGGCCTAGTAATGGGATTGCAAGATCAAATGGGAGGTCTAATTTGAGTTCTTTGAGGATTCTCCATACTTCCTTCCAAAAAGGTTGTATTAGTTTGCATTCAGGACTATCAGTGATAGATACTTAATATGCCTACTAATATGCATTCTCCATATTTTTCTCTCTTATAGAGGTTATATTTTTTCGAGTTGATAATATACCAAAAATTTTATTTAACCTTTTAAACTCCCATGCACTAAAATTAGAATTATGAATTCTATAATTCAGAATCTATATCTGACCAGTTAGATACAAGCTTCAGTCTACCAGATTGCACTTCCAAAAGGATGTTGACATCCTACAAAATAAAAAATCAAACTCAGCTAGTATTCCTTGTTTGCCATTCACTTTTTTCTTTTCCTCTGTCTGATAATTGTGCCTGCTGCTTATTTATAGATACAGCAACTATATTTCAAGCATGAGGTCTAAAGCAACAGAGGAAGGATAATGGTAAAGATAAAACCATTCTTGGAAACTAATTGAATCATGGAAGTATTCATACCAATTCTGATGGCCTCATGCCTGAGTCTTCACATGACATGAGAAAAATCTCTGTATGGATAAGTCTACATAGGTATATCTCCATTTTGTGAAGCTGAGCATTTTATTATAGTTTCTTTATTTTTATTTTTTTTAATTTCAGATTAATATAAGGATACATACAGTAGGTACATTATTTACATCTGTTAGGCAAATTCCAAGTTCAGTTAAGCCCTGCCCCCACGAGGTGTGTCATTTACCCCCTCATTGTATCTGATCAGTGAGAGTTTACCACACCCCTTCCTCCCTACCCCTTTCTTGAATTTAAATGTGTTTTTCTCTCATTTGGGCATGTAGTTGTTCATCTACTAATTTCATATTAATGTTGAGAACATTGGATGTTTTCTTTTCCATTCTTTTTTTTTTTTTTTCTCATATGCATGGCAAATTTTATTTTTAATTCTTTACCTTTTTTTTTGTATTTATTGGTTCAGGTTCATTGAGGGCACAAAGAATTAGGTTTCACTATTTGCATTTGTTAGGAAAAGTCTCTCTCATAATTGAGTCCCATCCCCAAGAGGTGTGCCATACACCATAACTCCCATCCCTGGTCCCTTATTCCCTGGCCCCCCACCTGAATTGATTTTAGTTTTTCTCTTACATAGGTATTAGTCATCTACTGGCTTCATATTAGAATTGAGTACACTGGATTCTTCCTTCTCCATTCTTGTGATACTTTACTTGAGAGGATATTCTCCAGATCCTTCTAGGTAAACACAAAAGATATAAAGTTCCTATCTTTCTTTATGGCTGAATAGTGTTCCATGGTATACTTGTACCACGGTTTATCCATTCATGGCTTGATGGACACTTAGGTTGTTTCCACATCTTTATGAATTGAGCTGCTATAAACATTTGAATGCAAATGTCCTTATGGTAAAATCATTTTTCTTCTTCTGGGTAGATACCTAGCAATGGGATTGTGAGATCACATGGAAAATCTACTTTTAGTTCTTTGAGGATTCTTCATACTTCTTTTCAATGGCTGTATTAGTTTGCAACCCCAACAACTGTGTGTAAGAGTTCTTAGACATGAAGAGAACCTTCTCCCAGGAAGATAGATGAGTGGCTAACAAACACATTAAAAAATGCTCATCTTTAATTATCACTTTCTTTGACAAATAATACTGACTTAGTAATATATGAATAGAATAATTTAATATTTAAATGATCTGTTTTTATTGTGAATGCAGGCAGTCAAATGATATGTGTGTATGAGGCCAATTCAAACACCACCATATTTTAAACCTTCTCAGAGAGGTGACGCATTTGCTAAGAGATGTAATTTTTAAATATAAATAACAGTATAACCGAATTAGTAAAATTCATAGACAACCTTAGACAAAAAAAAAAATTAGAGCTATAGTCCTTAGTCTGGGGTACCAGAGTGTTCATTTTCAGTTGATCTATATATGAAAGGATATTTAAAATAGAAGGATCAACATGTTCAAATATAGAGAGAAATGGAATTACCTGCAATGTAAGGAATGTCAAATAATTCAATAACTGTTCTCCTTATTGATCTATGAGGACAGTGGTGATCTTATACTTCAAATTTCCCTGTAGCTCTTAGCCCTGTCCCTAGCACATAGTAAGCACCTCAAGATATTTGTTAAATAAATGAATGGATAAATGCATTCATGAAAAATTCTATTTCATTTGCAGGTTATAGAAGAGAAAAAGACCTAGAATATATCCATACTTGTTGACTGATTGAATTGTTTTAAACAGTTGTATCCTTCACAGTCAGGCTCTTATTATTGAGCATGAGAATAATTGTCTTAGGAAGGTTAATGTTTCTCAAAGAGAAAGCAATATGCTTACAAGCATCCAGTGTTAATGAATGAGAATAATTTTAGGGGCTTATTAAACATGGAACTATATATCAAGTTGGATATTATAAAATTTGAAAAATGTCAGGTGATAGCTATTTAATTCACTAACTTAAGATTTTGGTATTTTATGAAGTTTTTTAGTAATTTAGGGTATAAAGAAATATGAATTTGAAACATATTTCAAGAAGAGGTTGATTAATGAAATTATATTTAAGAAATGCATTTGACTAGTACTGAATCAGATGAATTATTTAAAACAGATAATTTAGAGATTTAAATGTCTTAATTTATATAAATATTTCCTGCAAGATAACATACATTCTTAAAAATTAAATATGTCTGTCTACCCAATCTCCATTTCATTCTGAGATACAACTCACTTTTACATAAAGTCATAAAAATTGCTTTCCTCCAATTTCAGTTGGTAATCAACTGTGACATTAAATGGGATAAATATGTGTTCAATTCATTTCCAGCTTCTTCGAAGAAAATGAAAATAAAGTACATCCAAAAATGGTGATTATAGCAAGGACAACAGATTCTACCTTTTGTTGTTAAGTTTTTAGAAATTTCTATTTGGTTTTAAATTTCTACCATTTATCTATTTCAATAAAAGAAAACTTGCTTTATTTTTGAACTAAAGATGCAAGTTTAATCATAAAATTTTATTTTACTTTAGATCAATTTGAAATACAGTCCTGTGCTTTGTATCATTTTTAGATTTCAAAATAATAAATGGTTACAAATGTTTTAGGTTACATGGATTGATCTGTAATGTTCAAGTCCTGGCTATAGGTGTGTCCATCACCCAAATAGTGTTCATTGTGCCCCTTAGATAAGTTTTTGTCCCTTCCCTCCTCGTTCCTCCCCCCTGCTTGGTTTCCATTGAATTTTACTTCCCTCTGTGTACATGTATACTCAGCCATTCGCTGCAATTAAATAGTGAGTACATGTGGTGCTTATTTTTCCATTCTTTAGATACTTCATTATGCAAATAGATTCCATTTCTATCTAGATTGCTGCAACAGGTATTAATTCATGTTTTTATGACTGACTAGTATTTCATGATACATATACATATATATACATACACAGTAAATACATATATACACACATACCACATTTTGTTAATCCTTTCATGAATTGATGAATTGATGAGCACTTGTATTGATTCCACATCTTTGCAATTGTAAATGTACTGCAATAAACATTCAACTGCAGGTATCTTTTTGATGAAAAGTCTTCTTTTCTTTTGGGTAAATATCCAATAGTGGGATAGTTGGATCAAATGGTAGGTCTACTTTTAGTTCTTTGAGGAATCTTCACACCATCTTCCATAAGGGTTGTAACAATGTGCAGTTTTACCAGCAGTGTATAAGCATTCCTCTCTCTCTGCATCCATGCCAGCAGCTATTGTTTTGGATATTTTAATAAAAACCATTCTAACTGGGGTAAAATGGTATCTCACTGAGGTTTTAATTTGTATTCCCCTGATGATTAACGACATTGAGCATTCTTTCATGTGTTATTGGCCATTTGTCTTTCTTCTTTTGAGACACTTCTGTTCATGTATTTTGCCTTGTTTTTAATAGAGTTGTTTGCTTTTTTCTTGTTGATTTGCTTGAATTCTTTGTAAATTTTGGATATTAGCCCATTATCCAACATGTTGCTTGGGAATATTTTCTCCCTTTCTGTAATTTGTCTATTTGCTCTTTTGATTATTTCCCTGTCTATGCAAAGACATTTTAGTTTAAAAAAAATCTCATTTATTCATTTTTATTGTTGCCATGATGGCCATTGGGTGCTTAGTCATAAATTATTTGCCTAAATTGATATCAAGAAGAGTTTTCCCTACACTTTTCTCTACAATTCTCATGGCTTCAAGCCTTAGATCTATTTAAGTCTTTTGGTCCACCTTGAATTCATTTTGGGGAGTGATGAGAAATAGGGGTCCTATTTCATTTTTCTGCATGTGGCTATGCAATTCCACCAGCACTATTTATTGACTAGGGTTTCTACTCCCCAGTGTACCTTTTTTGTCTCCTCCATCAAAGATCAGTTGGTCGTAGGTAGATGGTTTTATTTCTGGGTTCTCTGTTCTGTGCCATTAGTCTATGTGTCTTTTTTTTTTACCAATACCATGCTGTTTGGGGTACTGTTGTCTCATAGTATACTTTGAAGTCTGGTAATGTAATGCCTCCAGATTTGTTCTTTTGCAGTCCCGTGTTTCTCTAGCTCAAATCTCAGGTGATTCCAGTGAACACTGCAGCCTAATGTAAGGGTAGATGAACAACTCAGGCAGATGAGCAGATGAACCCAAGGCAGTGATTCTCCTAGGACTGACCTGTTCTGTTTCTCTGCACATTCCTAAGCCTCTCTATACCTAACATTTTGCTTAGTCATGAAAGTTGAATGCTCACCTACTTGATAGGGGCGTACTGATGGCTTAACTACTAAATTACTTTTGAATCAGAAAGATATTTCAAATTTCAAATTTTAGATTAAATTTCCATAAAAATAAATTAAAACCACAAAAGTAGAAAAGGAATTGAGGTAAATCCCTAACATCCATATCTAAGGTTCAACAATTACTGAAATTTCTCTTCTTCTAGTCATTGTTACTAAAGTCCCTATTCAAAGATTTTAAGAGAAATCTCTGAACATATAATTTCATACCTACATTCTTCAGTTAATTTATTTTTTTTATTTTTTATTTTTTATTTTTGAGACAGAGCCTCAAGCTGTCACCCTGGATAGAGTGCTGTGGCATCACAGCTCACAGCAACCTCCAATTCCTGGGCTCAAGCGAGTCTCCTGCCTCCACCTCCCAAGTAGCTGGGACTACAGGCGCCTGCCACAAGGCCCGGCCATTTTTTGGTTGCAGCCATCATTGTCTTTTGGTGGGCCCAGGCTGGATTCGAACCCGCCAGCTCAGGTGTACGTGCCTGGTGCCTCAGCCCGTTGAGCCACAGGTGCCGAGCCTAGTTATGAAATTTTAAATGTCTCAGGTTCCTTCTGCAATTGATAGTTTATTCAATAACTAATGATCATTTTATAATTGAAGAAGAATATTCTAAGTCTTTCTAGATCAGTTACCTGGATGCCAAAGATACAAACAAATTTTTTATTTTTTCAATTCTAATGAAAATAAATAAAAGGGGTTTAGTGTAATTTCACTGTCTATTACATGTCAGGTAATGTGCTGGGTGTTTCTGTCTCATGTAATCATAACACTGTGAGGACAGTCACTAAGACACTAAAAGCTGTGATAAGTAATGTGCCCAGGGTCCCATGAGGTGTAGGTGGGATTTTTGGGATTTGAATTAATGTCTAATGTCAACTGACCAGGCCTCTGTTCTTTCGTGGCTCACCTGAGTTGTGAGTTTTTTGAATTTCTGGCTCAATCCTGAAGAAGTAAAACCTATAGGAAGAACTAAAAGCTGAGAGCCTAGTTATTGAGAGAAAGACCCTGCAAGGCAAGTAATTGTACCAAAAAACACCCAAGGGAGGGTGTTATGATTGAGCACACTCAGAGCTTTCTACAAGTCAAGGCAAAGAAAGATGGGAGCCTATATAAACATTATTAGGAAAAGAAAGCATCACAAGAAGTACTTTTCCATTTGCTCTTACATGAGGGTCATTGAGTTAAGCAGTAGGCAGCAGCCTCCATATTCTGCAAGCATTTGTAGATTACCTCATATGTACCATGCTGTCCTTGAGGTGCTGGGATTACACTTGTATGTGGAAAATACTAACAAGATGAACGAGGATGATGGCTTAGGCCAGGGTGGAGAGAATGGTCTAATGCAGTGTTTTTCAACTTTTTTTTAATCTCATGACATGCTTGAACCTGTAGTTAAATTTCAGCAGCATGCTTAAATTATGTTGATAAAAAAAAAAGAGTAAAAAGAAAGAGAATATACTTACCATGCTTTGAATTTCTTTCAAAAATAATTTAATTAATGATCTTTAAAAATTTTCATGGCACACCTAAGATCCTTTCATGGTACATCGGGTAGAAATCACTGGTTTAAAGACTAGATAGTATTACTCACAGGTGGCCCTTTCTGGGACCCATCTGGATAAAGGGCTGAGTGCTTTAGACTCATTTGTAATTCTGTAAGGGCAGGTCTTTGAAGTATGAGAGCAAGAGAATAGAATCAGAGTGTTGTATTTTAGCAGGCAGGAATAAAGCTTGAGAATCTGAGAAAGAGAACAACAAGAGATCTTTTGCCAGAGCGGGAAGCAGCCAGTCCAAAGTGGAGGTCCTTGGCTGGGTGTTGTGGCAGGCACCTGTAGTCCCAGCTACTTGGGAGGCGGAGGCAGGAGACTCGCTTGAGCCCAGGAATTGGAGGTTGCTGTGAGCTGTGATGCCACAGGATCCAGGGTGACACCACTCTATCCAGGGTGAGAGCTTGAG
>CAUYRH010102690.1:0-17592 GCA_963574655.1 Perodicticus potto | reverse complement strand
TAGGTCAGTTTCTTGTGAATTTCCTAGGCCTGAATTCCATGGATGGACTGTGTCCATTCATTGATACACTCATTCACCTTGCCCCTGGTGGAAGGGACTGTATTCATTCGTTTCCTGGCCAAGGAACCCATACACCTATATACCCTGAAGCTAGAGGCCTAGAGGAGGAGACAGAGAAAGACCGGGAGAGGAACGGAGAGAGCATCTCTCTCCCCACTTGAAATCTCTCCCTCTACCAGGAGCTTTGGTGTTTTCTGTATTCTTTTCTGTAAATCAATTCTGTCTTACCACGGAGAGGTGGGGGGGGGGAATAATGTAATGAAGAATAATAAAATACATATATTTAAAAAAAATAAAAAATAAAAAAAAAAAAAAGAAAATTACTCATTTTCTTTTAACTTCATTATACTGAAGAATAATGCTTCCCAGATATCATACTGAAAGTTGCAAACCCTCATGGATAGGCCAGCATTTAGCAAGATGTAACAATGACAAAATTTACAAAATGGAAATTCTGCTTAATTTCAAAATGTACAAATGGTAAATGGTTATACACACACACACACACACACACACACATATATATAAATGAGAGTATTATTATCACTGTAAGGGAGGAATTTGAATTTTCTAACGTGTTTCTAGGAAAGACCAAAAGCTAAGAAAGTCTATATTCATACTTACTTCATCAAAGCAATTAATTTAAAAGAGAAAGGCAGAGAGGATTGATAAATTGTACAAGTAAAATTGACCAAAGCAATATTCTCATACAACACTGCCACAACTGTAATTAAACTTTGCATTGATTTCCTAGGATTCATTACGCGGAATCATTTTGCAACACCAGGATCTCATTAAAAGTGAATGTAATATATTCTTTCATTAATAACATTTGAAATTATATTTTATTTGGTAATCTCATGTTCTGTCCCTTCACAAATAAACACAAAATCAATGCTGCCAACAAAGCATGACCAGCCAATACAGGCCTTGAGGCACTGCACTGTGGGTCCAGAGAGGGAGAGTAATAATCCCACACCAATGGAATTGGACCTATCCCTGCACCTGGATCAGTGGCCAGCCGGAGAACTCCAAGCTTTCCTGTGAAAACAGATTCCACAGTAGCCTTCACTAAAGGCAAACCATCACAAGCAAATTTATTTGCAAACAATCACAATTAGACATGTTCTCGGCTATGGTTGAAACATTTGTTCTTTCTGAAAGTCATGTTGAAACTTAACCCCCAAAGTAGCAGTACTGAAAGATGGGGCTTTGAAGAGGGGATGAATTAATGAACAAATGGGCTGAGAGATTAACGGGTGATCATGGGAGTGGGACTGGTGGCTTCACAGGGAAAGGAGAGAACTGAGCTAGCACATCAGGTGACACTATAGGATACCTCAGAACTCTACAGAGTCCCCACCAGATGTGGCCTCTCTACCTTGGACTTCCTGACGTTCATAAAGAAATAAATTTCTTTCTTATAAATTACCCAGTTTCAGGTATTCTGTTATAAGCAACAGAAAGTGGACTCAGACATCCTTGACTGGATTGGAAGAAGGCAAACATCCCTGCTGAATATCACTTATGAGGGCAACGGAGCAACCCAATAGGTAGCTTCTAGGAGCTATGAGAGGCACTGCACTGCACCCTGAAAGGAAAACAGGCAACTTGGTCCTACATCTGCAAAGAAATGAACTCTGCCAACAACCAGTGAGCCTGGGAGAGAACCCTGAGCCCCGAAGGAGAATGACAGTAACAACCCACACCCGTGAGACCCTGAGCTGAGGGTCTAGCCACCTCATTCCTGGACTTCCAACCTGTGGAAATAGTGGAACAGTAACTTTGTGCTGCTAAGCTGCGATCATTTATTTTGTATAATAGACAACTAATATGTATCAGAACGATGGTAGCATTTAAGAAAGACAAGTCTATCGTCAGCAATGCAGAGGACTGCCTGGAGTGGAGAAAAATTTACTCAAGGAATCACTTCGAGGCCACTGCAGGGAGCAAGGTGGAGAATGACGAGGGCGTGGGCGGGGCAGCAACAGTGTGAACAGAGTTTGCTAAGTATTCTGAATGCAGGGACATAGGGCTTCATTACTGAATAAACATAAGCAGTTAAAGCAAAGGAGCTAAACCTAAGTCAGTAACTCAAAGAATAATCAAACCCAAAAAAAATCAAAGAGAATTTAGGATCAACTAGTGTAATCTCTCTCCTAAGGTGACGAATACCTTCACCAACATTTCAACACATTCTGTCTCTGAATCCGGTGACAGGAAGTTACTTCTCTCCTCTCCGGACAACCTCTTCAGCTACAGAAGTACTCTGGCTGTTTAACAATTCTCTCTCCACTTAAGCTAAAATGAACTTCCTTGAAATTCCTACCTAAGGTACCATTTCTGTCTTCTGGAGCAAATATTGAATTAAATTTGTCTTTCTCGGCATAACCCTTCAATCATGTCAGTGCCACTGTCCCACAGCCTCTGCTCCCCCAAGCTGAGTGTCCCTAGTCACCCACCACCCGACTTCCAGACAACTTCCCGTGTCTCTGCACCTTCTGGAGACACATCATTTTTTCACCATATCAAAAGCACTTAGCACAGTGCCTGGCAAATAATAAGAGCTAAGTGGTGCCTGGCTAATTATTAAAATGAAGTTCTTAAAATTCTAGATGAAATATTTTTTGGCTACTGAACTTGGATTTTACCTTTCAAAACTGGACTTAGAGAAACAACAAAATACTTCATTCTAAGCTCTACATGCTTCTGTATCATAACCTAAGTTACCACTGTCTCCTCCAGAAAGCAACTCCTTACTAAATATAGACTCAAAATGGTAAGGATAGCCAGGCATAGTGGCTCACTCCTGTAATCCTAGCACACTGGGAGGCTGAGGTGGGTGGATTGCTTGAGTTCACAGGTTCGAGACCAGCCTGAGCCAGAGCAAGACCTCATCTCTAAAAATAGCCAGGCACTGTGGGCACCTGTAGTCCCAGGTACTCGGGAGGCTGAGGCAAGATAATCGCTTGAGCTTAGGAGTTTGAGGTTGCTGTGAGCTCTGTGGCACTCTACTGAGGGCGACAAAGGCAGACTGTGTCTCAAAAAAAAAATAATAATAATAAAAATGGTAATGATAAAAACAAAACTTACATTTGTAAGCACTTTAGACCATCAAACTGCTTTTACATTTATTTAAATCTTGAAAACCCTGCACTTCAAAGTAGGGTGTGGATACCTCAGGGTCATAGTAAGAAAATATGAGAACATTTGATTTTTTTTTTTAAATCTGCATTTTGTGTGTCTTAAAATGAATATAGCAGTATAAGAGTACATGAATTTTATTTATAAATAATTATGCATTTATGTTTTATATATATACAAATAGCATAAATATTATAAATATATGTAACTTAACTTTTTAAATGACTAGTGCATGACTAATAAACTTTAGAGAAGCTTGGTCTAAAAAAGAAAAAAAAAAGTAAAGCAAACAATGGTTAAGTATTAATGTCTGATTTCTATATGGAGAACCATATGCAAATTGGTGGTGAAATTTATCCAGGGTCTAATCGAGAGTCCCATGGTTTATACACAATATTTGGCTCTCAGCTTTATGGGATATTCTTTAATAAACACTCTAAAGACTCATTTTCAGAAGGAGAAATTTCCACCAAAAGAAGGGAGGATACACAGACACGACCCGGCGAATCAGAGTCACAAAGCAGCCGAGACCAGTGTTCACACTGCATCCCTGGCTCTGGATGCAGGATCATGCTTCTTATTTTGAAGGCTTTAAGGAAAACCGCCAGGAGTCAAAGAGGAGGGCATGGGGAGCAGCAGCCCTGGGCACACACGGCTACATCTGCAACAGAGGCGCTTTGTCACCCAAGTACAGAGAGTTTTGCAGGACTTGCAGTATAAATTCAGCTGTCCCCTAGTTCTAACCTCACGGCATACTTTCCAGAGCAGCAATGAACCACTTGAAAGGTCCTGTCTTTTCCAATATGCAAGAGGTTTTCTTGGAGAAGTAGGTTTATCAAGAATTCTTTTTTTTTTTAAGGCTCACTATACTTTGGGAACTATTGGTCTCTAAGCCTAAGCATAATAAATATATTTCATTTCCTTTGTGATTTCATTGATTAAAAATAACTGTGAGGATTATATTCAAAAGCAGGTCACCTACATCCCGCTTTCTTATCATTTCTGTCTCTTAATGCCTATGTTTTAGCCCTGACCCCAAAAGAACTAAGAGAAAAATAAAATTCCAATTCTGAGACACGATTTGACAGAAAGATCAAAACCACTGGCTAAATGAGATTTTAAGATTCTCTATAGATTTTGAATTACCCTTGCAGTCTAATAATATACCATTAGGCTTGAGTGCAGATACTGTAAGATACTGTAAACCAAATCCCACAAACCTGAGACGTACTCTCTTTAAACTTCTTTAATGCACTGACCAAATACATAAGTTAATGAACTTGTAGGTGGTTCTGTTTACCTGTCAATCCAAACAATAGAATAAGTCTTTGTTACTATATTTCAAAGTTCAAAATTATATAACCTAATTCAGAGGTGGGAGTTAATGCTTTTCTAATTTTCAAATGAGAGTGTATTTTTTACTAAATAGTTGCACTTCTTATTTCTGTCTCTATCTTCACTTCTATTAACACTTTAAGCTTCAAGTGCTTACTTACATTTCTAATTTAAGATTTTTAGGCTTCATTCACAGCTTGACAGCTTTCTGTGAACCCTCTAATACACATATCAAAAAAGGTAGTCATTCTTATGCTTAAGAATTTAAATTCACAAGAAAAGTCAATTGATGAGAGACATGGTATTTTTTTCCTCAGTCAAATTAAAGGATATCAACCAGGGATAATTGATCATAAACCATAACTACTTTTGTTTAAAAGATAAGACATCTTAAACATGCTTAATAACACAGCTGTAAAACTAATAACTTATTAGGGCTTCCTGTTTTTCTTTCTTTTTGTCATATATTTAATCACCAACGTTGGTCTGAAAATCCTAGGACCCAATTAAATCTCACATCATCAGACTTACCTAGCAACACTGTTACCAAAATGAAGTCTTTAAGTATGATCACCAAGGTAATTCACCAGAAAGCATCTGGATTGCATTTACAATTCACATTCAGAAAAAGGAAAATGAAGTGTCAATCGGGGTTGATAAATATATTTTAAAAAGTTGTTTACATTAAGATAATTATGCAACACTGAGATCCTAAGATTATTTTTTCAATTTCAGTTTTTCCTTGAACCAAAGAGCATTTCTACTTCATCATTCTACTTTTAGTATTTTCTTTCCAATAAAGAAATATTTCTTCTCATGTGTATTTCAATAATCAACACCTTGTAACATTTTTAACTAATTAAAACTCTTTTCCATAAAACTGATGGGTTATAAACTAAAACTGATGCATAAAACTGAAACTTAAGCACAAACATGTTTTTTCGAAAATGAGTTTGGCAAAAGGGAATAGGTGGTTGAGCAGTTTAGCAAAGCTTTGTCTCAGTTTCATATCAAAAGTGTGTGATTGTCCATAAACCAAATATTTTATAAGCTATACATTTAGAATAATATAGAATGAAGATTAAGTTTTCATTTCTAGTATCATTCTGATTTTTACAATATTAAGTATTAGCTACATCTGATTAGTTTGCACAACTCAAGTAACATGTTCTTTACACCTGGTGACTTAAATGCACATATATATTAATGTGTCATTATTTTCTTTTTCACTGAGAATTTCCATTTGCTCTTAGTAATTAAATAGATATGCAAAATATTGGTTATGTCATTATTCTAGGAATTTTCTTCTGGCTAGGAATACGTTTTAAAAGATCAACAACTAGAAGAACTCCTTTATTGGTGTTACTGTCCCTTTAAGTGAAATTGAAAATCAATAGTCATTTGCCAACTCTAATAGAAATTCATTGATAACATTTATGTTCCCTACTTATTTCTTTGCTGGAAACTAAACCATTCAGAACAGTGCAAAGCAATTTCTCTGAGGATTCTTCTAAGCTTCAAAAGGTACCGTTTTCACAAATGTCATAAAATTTAAGAGAATTAACACAGTGGAGCCATCTCCAATTCTCCACAGATACGCTGAGTACAAAGTAAGATAGTAGACTAAAAACTGTAGGACACAAGGACCTCAGGTGAAAGAGACACTGAAAAGCAGAACAAGTCTGAACAGAAGCTCACTACTTTAGCTCTTCAGTCATCACTAAGCATTAAACTATTATAGCACAGTAAAATGACCAATTATTTGTATTAAAAGGCTAACCTGTTCAAAATTCCACACCTTGTAACAACAAAGTTATTATACTTTTTTTCCCATTCAGCTACAATATCTCGTGCAAGGCACTGAACTAGGCAGTGAAAATGCAACAAATGCCCCTGTGGGGGATTCTACCCTGATGAAGAGTTAACAGGCAACAGGCATTAATTACAGTACAAGTGACAGTGATTCAGCAGGTGACACTATGAAGAACACAGGAGGGTTTCCTAATCTACCAGGGTTCCCCAGAATAATGTCCAAGTTAAAGAATCAAGGATGAAAAGAAATCAGCCTGGCAAATCGGGAAGATGGTGTGACGAAACCTGAGGCAGAAGGAACAGCAAACACAAAAGCCACAGGCTGAGAAGTGCTCCAGATAAAGTCACTCCTCACTATAGATAAAGTATCTTAAGGAGTAAACATAGACAAAAATGCATCTCTGGGTCCTTTTTCATAACTCACTGACAGGACAGTATTCTGCTTTTCATTCTTAACCTCCAAATTCAATATTCCCTTTTCTTACAATATTTAGTATTTTTTTAAAAGCCATTAATAAAGTTAAAACTTTATAGTAAACACAGTTTAGGAATGTTTTTTAAAAAAAACATGGAGTAAAAGCTTTTGTTTTTAGTACTTAAGAAGACAGTTTTTTTTGGAGACCGAGCCTCAAGCTGTCACCCTGGGTAGAGTGCTGTGGCATCACAGCTCACAGCAACCTCCAATTCCTGGGCTCAAGCGAGTCTTCTGCCTCCGTCTCCCAAGTAACTGGGACTACAGGCGCCCGCCACAACGCCGGGCCATTTTTTTTTTTAAGTTGCAGCCGTCATTGTTGTTTGGCAGGCAGGGCTGGATTCGAACCCGCCAGCTCAGGTGTATGTGGCTGGCGCCTTAGTCCGTTGAGCCACAGGCGCTGAGCCAAGGAGACAGTTTTGTAACACTATTTTAAAATTCACTTCTAAAAATATTTCCTTCCTTACTTCCTAACAAATGAGATGCTGCCATGCTTTGCTCTGAACTGGGAAACCAAGCCCTTTGTAACACCCCGCAGTGATTAGTAAGCAACAGGGTAAGTCTGACTGCAGGTTGAGATGGAATTGTATGGTTCCCCTAAACCGACTTAGACAGCATCCGCTCCACACAGTAGAGGGAGACCCACTTGGATGTACAGAATCTAAGAGGACGCTAGATGTCAGGGTAAAGGTACCATCCACAGACGGAGTGCAGAGAACGGGCAGAAGGGAGAAAAGACAGTGACAGGTAACTGGGTTAGCAGGAAGTTACAGAGTTCCTACTAGATGGGACTAAACCTGTATTTTTGTGAATAATGGAAAGCAAGGTAGGTTGCTGAGAGGAAAGAAGTGTTAGGAGAGGTGTTAGTGGGTTCTCAAAGGCTGTTCTGGGGCCGCTTGTATCAGGGTCAGACTACTAGACTCCAACCCAGAAGTAGAGTGAAGGTAATTTATGGATGCGATGTGATGTCTGGACATTTGCATTATATAATAACAATCCCCCTCCCCAAGTATCTCAGAAGGCATATAAAATTTGAGAACTGATAGAGATAGCACAGTTCTGCAGGTTGATGGTGGAATTGTGCATAAAGATGGCCAAGTCCTCAGTGACTGTGAAGTGCAACAGAGAAGGGAGAGACAGGAAAGTGTCAGGCACTCTTCAGTGTCCACCCAGGACCTTGCCACCTGGCTTGTTTCATTATTTATCTGAAGTTTCACCATCGACCTAAACTTTTTCATGACAATGTCTACTTGGGCCAGCTGGCTATCCTCTGTTGAGTAGTCCAATAGTGACTATAGCCCAATACAAACCAGGGTCTCAAAACGTGCATTTGATTATCAGGGTAACAGGGAAAAACTGCTGACAGATCAGTACACAACCACAACCTCTACTAGAAAAGTAAATGTTGAGCTGGCAAATCAGTCTTCAAATACACTACATATGATGCACACATATGTGGTAGGTAGTCACAGCAGATTAAAGGGGAATATTTCCCTTTTCTACAGGAAGAGCTGGGTAGGGAGGAGGCAGGCAGGCAGCTTCACGGTCTCTCCGGGAAGAGATATAGTGTGTGATGAGACAGCCAGTGGGGGCTATGAAGACACAGAGAAGCTGGCTATGGTCAGATGTCCAGGATTGATTTCCGATAGTTTGAGTTTTAAAATGACAGATGTTAAGAACTGTGCCATTCTTTACAACCTCCTCCTGCAGCTAGAGGTGGCCATCTCACACCATCCTGGCCAACGGGATACACAGAAAAGTTCTTATCAAGAGCTTGCCTTCCCAAATAAAGAGGCACAGCCTTATAAAAAGATCTCTGCCTTGCCACACTTTTTCCTCTTTCTTTCTGCTAGGAATATATCATGATGAGGAGGATATGTGAGTCACTTTGTGGTCCTGAGGACAAAAGCCACAGGCTAATAATGACAGAGAAAAGGGAAATACCAGGTGTGTAGGCCATATCCTCAAGCTCTACTTCCAGACTCCTAACTTCAGAGTCCTTGATACATAAGAAAAGAAACCTTTTAATTGTTTAAGTCACTGTTTTTCAAGTTTTCAATTACATGTAGCTACGGCAATAACCAACTCATAGTTTTTTCTCTTTCCTTTAAAGTTGTCAATATTTTTTAAGCAATTATCATCCTTATGAAATGTACCTTTACCTTCCTTCCAGAATTTACTACAGCATCTTCTACTTAAAAGCAGTTCAATTCAAATCAAATTGAATTTAAGTCACATAGCAATGAAATCATCAGAAAACAGAGTAGCCTAAATATATTTTTTGTCTAAATAGAACATTGGCTAAAGCATCTACACCGCCCATCCCCATGAAAGCCAACGGAAATGATGGCGTAAACATGAAAACTGGACAAAAACCTGCATCAGCAATAAATTGGGAAAAGAGAGAATACTGAAAACCTCAAGCAGTATTTAAATATAGTGCAGATGAGACCAAATTGAAGACAGTTACTGAGAGCTGACTCGTTATTTTATGATTTAGATAGCAAATAATACATGCTGTGGCGAGGGACACGGACCGCGGCCAGGCCGAGCGTGGGAGAGAGGAGCGCGCCATCAGGGCCCCTCTGCGCTCTCCGGCGGGGAGGGCCCAGAGGCAGCCGCACCGCCCGCACCGCCCGCACCGCCTGCAGCTGGAAGGGGGAAGGGCCAGAGTGGTCACACCACGGGGGAAGCAGCCTCCACAGCTGCTCACTGAGACCAGGTGGGAACTTTTCTGAGCGCCTTGGTCCACTGTGCCAGGCACCTGCTACCACCACACTCCGGTATCCTCCCAATTCAGAGAAGAGGCTGGACACGGACTTGCCATGTGCCGAGAACACAGGCAGATAACACTGCAAGCCTGATTTGAGAAGTAGAGAACTCCCACTATGGTTTTAGAAATGTGGTTTAAAAAAAAAAAACTTTTGGAGAAAAAATTCCCTTGCTGGCTGCTCCCTCCTCATCTGGTCCGGGCCCAGGACTGCACAGCAGTAGGGCAGACTGGGGGCTCCACCCTCTCGCTGACAGGTGGGAGAAGCGTCAGAGCACCAGCGAGACTGCTGGGTGAGGAAGGAAGGTCCGATGCGTCCATCCAGTCAGTACACCGAGAGCACCTGCTCGGAGCCAGACCCCGCCGCAGGTGCACAGAACGCAGTGTCAACGGAGCGTCTGTTCACTCAGGGGTAGGACTACTGTCTAGAATACTGGAAAGATGCTGTCTTCATTCAGGAGTGGATAAAAAAAGGTAAAAGGGGTCCACGTGAGACTCGGAACAAAGATTCTACAATATAAAAGGGGAAAAAGAAGCATGGAATAAAAAGAGGTTGCATATATTTCTGAAAAAGATATACTACAGAACCGCTAGACTGTAAGCTCCTCCCACAGAGTAAGCCCCGCCAGAGCAGGGACTGTGTCAGCCACACGCACCTCATTCTGTCGCAAGACTTGAAAGAGTCTATCCAGAACATAATAGGTGCTTGAGGATTATCAGTTGAGTGCGTAGAAAAACTTGTATACTTTAGCACAAAAACAAACCTCAAAAAACAGATAAAGTAGGTCAAGAAAAGCAGTATACAGAACTGCCACAGGAAAAGGTTAAAAGTCCTGACACTTAATACAAAGGTCACAGCACAAAGTCAAAGAGGAGCTGTACTTGATACATCTCAGAAGATCCTGCAAAACGAGGTAGAAAATTACAATGAGGAAGGTAAACAGAAGAGTAAAAGAAGCGAATACCAGAGAACAAATTCATATAAATACAAAAAAGGAGATTTGATTGTATTACTTAAAAACTCAAGAAATATCAACTGAAAATATATTTTAAAATACCCCCAAAATCATTTTTCAGTAAATACCTTGATCTATTTAAAGACAACTATAAAACTTAAGAGACATAAAGAAAAGATCTGGATAAAAGGAAATGATGTAATATGGTAAAATCTCAATTCATCCTCAAATACATCGAAATTCCAATTAAAATATTAACAAAGTGGGGGGGCAGTTATTCCAGGAATAGAGCTTCACAAATTCTCAGAACATTCAAACACTGGTGACTTTTTAATAACTGGGTATATCTCCAACTTTTACTGTTGACTAAAATACATTTCCTACAAATAGTAAATTTTAAAATAAAATCATGAAACATAATAAGATTAACAATGTGCATAAATACTGTATTTACAAAATCTTCATGTGAAAAAGCCTAAGAATGACACAAAGACCAGAAACACACAAAGAAAAAGTTAAATAGGTTTGTTTATATAAAATTAATTTCTGCACATCAAAAAAATTATAAGTGAGGGAGGGGAACTGGTAGGTTCTCACCTGATGTGCACAGTGTGAGGATGTTCACGCCCCCTGGGTGAAGGGCTCAACTACAACTTCAACTTTACCTTAGAAGGGAAAACAACTGAACCTAAACATTTGTACCCTCATATTAATTTGCAATTTAAAAAATGATAGATGAAAACAAGAAGCCAACAACATATAATGCATAAGACATTTACAATACATACATATAAAGGGACCAAATCTTTAATATATAAAGAACACTTACAAACAACAAATAAAGACAAATACAGAAGAGAGGTCTAGAAGGCAAATGGGCCATTAACAAAAGAAATACGAATCACCAGTCAACACAAGAGAAATATAGAACCTCATCAGTAGTTTTAAATACAAAATTAAAAACTTGAATGCCATCTTCAGATACAAAACTGGTAGAGCAGGCTCGGCGCCTGTGGCTCAACAGGCTAAGGCGCCAGCCATGTACACCTGAGCTGGCGGGTTAGAATCCAGCCCGGCCCGCCAAACAACAATGACGGCCGCCTGTAGTCCCAGCTACTCGGGAGGCTGAGGCAAGAGAATAGCTTAAGCCCAGGAGTTGAAAGTTGCTGTGAGCTGTGACGCTATGGCACTCTACCCAGGGCGATAGCTTGAGGCTCTGTCTCAAAAAAAAAAAAAACAAACTGGTAGAGCAATTTAGAAAAATACATTATCATCTAGCATTCATTGTGAAGTATGGTGAGTTGGCCAGCATAAACTGGTAAAACCTTTGAGAGAAATGTGTCAATGAAAATCAAAAGCTTTAAAAGGATGCATACCTTGTGACCCATCAAATCTGCTTATATATATTATTCTAGGAAAATTACAATATTATAGATATAGCTTCAAAAAAAATTCTACTTACAGCATAATTTAAAATAATGACAAAGTGAAAATCACCTAAATAGAACTAAATAAAGTACGGTGTAACTATGCAATGGCATGCTAACTAAAAGCATACTTCTACAGAGGTAACTTTCAGAAATAAAGTATACCAACAATAATTTTTAATAGTAAAGAAAATAAGAAAAATAACCACAAATAAGACAAAAGTCCAATAAATTCTATGTCTTCACACTATGGCATACTATTGACCTTTTTAAAAAAGGTATATTTAATTGTACTAATAAGGAAGTGTATCTGTGATATGCTGTTTGGGGAAGAAAGTAAATAACTGAATGCTGAATGTATAATTTGACCCCATTTTTATAAAATAAGCCCAACAGGGCAGTGCCTGTGGCTCAAGAAGTAGGGCGCTGGCCCCATATACCAGGGGTGGCAGGTTCAAGCCCGGCCCTGGCCAGAAGTGCAAAAAATAAATAAAATAAAATAAAATAACCACAGAAACTATTCATTAATATAATAACAACTAAGCTTTCTCAAACATTTACTAGGTACGGCAGTAAATTGGTAAATCACTTAACTTGTATTATTGCTTATACTCTTCACAAGAATCCTTTTGGGTGGGATTACACTCATTTTATTGATGAAGAAACTGAGGCTTAGAGACTTCAAAAACGTGCCTATGGTCGCAAAGCCAGGAACCATAGGCCAGAAACTCCAACCCAGCCTGTCTCGCTCCCGAGGCAGATGGGAGTGCCTAACACTACAACACAGTGGCGCAGAGCTGAAGGCTGCAAAACTGTCTGCAAAAAACCCTGGTCACTGCAAACGGCCAGAAGGGAACTTGTACATCACTGAGTTGGAAGGGAACCTGTACATCACTATGTGTTTTGTTTTAAGTAAACGCTACTTCTAAAAAGTCACCAAAAACAGGGTAAATATACTGATACAAAAAGATATAAACAGAATATTAATTTTAAAAATTATAGAAGACATGCATATTATTATCTTGTATTTGTTTAAAAAACAAAAATATATACAATGAAATCTACAGAAAAAAAAAGAAGATAATACACCAAAGTCTTCAAATTGGTTTTATTTTGAGATGGCAAAATTATAGGGAAATTTCAACCTTCTCTCTTTTTTGCTTATCTGTATTTCCTATTTTTTTCTAAAAATAATACTTGATTATTTTAACAATTACTTTAATATTAATTAAAATAATACAATTAAAAATATTACTATAATAGTTAGCAAGTACATCATTCAGGTAATTAATTCAAAATATAAAGCAAAATTCAAGAAATCACTATAATTCTGCTCCATTATATTTTCCTGAGAACATGAAAAACCCCTTGATATAAATATTTAACAACTGAAGATTACAAGTTGACTTTTAAAAACCACACAAACAATGTAAAAGGAATTTGTATCTTCCACTGCTACTCTTTCCTTCTAATAAAAAGCACCATTCTGGGCTATAGGGGTAAAAAATCTACATATTCATTGATAGATTATACTTAATATCAATTCTATCAACAGCATAATGTATTGGCTTTAATAAACAATCTATTTTAGTGTTCTGTTCTCAAAAAATGTGTTGTAGCTTTTCAGTACAGATATTATTCAGGAAAAAAGTTCTGCTTTTATTGACCTATATTAAGTACAACCTCAGCTGAGTCACCAAAGCTCTTATGATCCTAATCCAAAAAAATTTCTTCACCCCAGTGTGGTCCATGCAAGAAACTCCAAAAATATATTGTAAATAGCTCAGCTGGCAAGAGAAACTCAAGAGAGACATATTATTCCTTCTTTATAAACTCAGTCTTACTTCCCTTCATTAAAACAAAAAAAAATCTTTAAATGTTATTAGTACCAGCAAACATTTAGCCCATATCCTGGCATAAACCTCAAGGCATCAGTGCTGCTACTATTCTACAAATGAAACATCAGTATGGTCAATCTATGGCCCTTCACATATTCTACAGCTAATCATCCCTGGTACATTATAGCTATAAACAAAAAGAGGCAAAGAAAGACAGACTAATTCTATAAAAATGACACGCTGACTCTCAGATATTTCTGCCTCAGCTATCATTAGCTGTAAATGAATTGCCCAAGATGTTAAGAGTCCAAAAGAAATCAATTGATAGATACCAGGTATTTTCTTAAAGAAATAATCCTGCTGACTCCAAGACATGTGTGAATTCAAGTAATAAACTAAATAGAGAAGTAAAAGGTCAGATAAAAGGGTTGAGGTCACCAAAGGGTGCGGCTTCTTTAAATGGAATAAGCAGAAGGAAATGACTTTAATCCAATTAGTTCATCCAGAAACCTGGGGCATGGAATATATAATACAATACAAGACGAAATTTACTGCCCTGGGATTTTTCCATCTGTGTAGGGGAGGCTGTTGCTCGCTTGTTCCTTGGTGCTCCCTGCCTCCGCATACCTCTCTTGTGTGGTCCAGACTCTGCCCAGCTGCTCTTCCTGCTGCCAGGGGTAGCAGCTGGCTGCTCTGGCTCTCACCAGGTGAGTTCTCGTCACATCCCGCCAGACCACTCGGTCTGGGACCAGTACTCACTGCCTCTGTAACACCTACTTCACTTTCTCCAAGTGTGGCCTGGGGCCACCTGCATCAGAATCCTCGGTTGTACTTGTCAAGCATGCAGATCTCTGGGTCCTGTCCGAGCCCTAGGGAAGCCGAATCACTGGGAACAGTGGCTAGAATCTACATTTTAACAAGCACACCACAAGTGCTTCTCACCACACTGACATTTGGCAACCAGCAAGCTGGCATGCACCACACAAGATAGCATGTACTACTGAACGGTTAATTTAATCGCTGCTTAAGATCTTAGACACCACAATTTAAATATCAAACCCTGTATCTGGACTGCCAATTCAGATAAACAACCATATAAACTACATAAAAGGAAAACAATACAACAATAGGTAGCAAGAAAGAAGCCAAAAAAATAAAAGTTAATGTTAAACCAGTTATCATACTCTCCTCTGTTCCTAATGATAGAAGCATTATGACAATAAACTTTGAGAAATTAAGTGAATTTTTAAAGCAGCTCACTTAAGACTCTATGAAGAGGAAACAGATAATTATTTCCTGATTTAGCAACCAGTGAACAATGACTTTCTAAATGCCAAATAAAATAATTCTTGCTAGCCAGGCTTTTTGTAGATTTCTAGCATTTGACAGAGCTGATCACTTCCTTTACAAACTAATTAATTCTACTCTTTTGGTTTCTGTGACACAGTTTTAGTCTTTTTCTTCCTCTGACCATTTCTTTCCCTGCAGTTTACATTACATACCTTACCCAATCCTTAAAAGGGGATAAATCTCAAAGTCCTGTCCTGGGCCGTCTGCTCTAGTCACTACACACTGACCTTGGTAACCCTTACTACCATGGCTTCACCATGCCAATTCCATGCTGAACACCCCGGGTCCTCTTGATGAATGTTCTGAGCTCGTGTCCTTCACAGCCACCCCCCCAGGGATATGCCAGTGATAACTCAAATTTCATCCATCCAAAATCAAACTCATCACCTTTTCCTTGAACCTGTTTCTTCCTTCCATATTCACACTTCTAAGTCTCAACACCAACATTCATCCAATTTTCCATGCCAGAAGCCTGGAATTTTTTCTAGGCAGAGGCAGCAAACTCAAATGCCAGGGCATGGAATATATACAACCAGGTATCAAATTTATTTTTTAAGAAACTTATGTAGGCTGGATGCGATGACTCACACCTGCAATCCTAGCACTTTGGAAGGCTGACGAGGAAAGATTACTTGAGCCTAGGAATTCAAGACTAGCCTGAGCAAGAGCAAGACCCCGTCTCTACAAAAAATAGAAAAATTGGCCAGCTTTAATGGCATAAACCTGTAATCTCAGCTACTTGGGAGGCGGAAGCAGGAGTATCATTTGAGCCCAGGAGTGTGAGGTTGCAGGGAGCTATGATGGTGCCACTGCACTCCTGCCCCGATGACAGGCAAGACCTTGTCTCAAAAAAAAAAAAAAAAAAGAAAGAAAAAAAGAAACCTTTATAGCTTTTAACATGCACCAGGCACTTCTGTCATTTGCAAATGTTAACTCATTTAATACTCAGAACAACTTTATGACGTAGGTATTTTTATCACTCCTCGTTTACAAATGGGTAAACTGAGGTATGGAGCGACTACAGAACTTGCTCAAGGTCACTCAGCTAGCAAGAGCCGGGGCTTAAATGGAGAGTCTGGCTCCACAGGTCAGTATACTATGCTCTCTCTCAGTGAGCTGGGCAGGGGAAGAACAGGGACTGGAGAGCTGGAGGTTCACCTGAGGTATTCAAATTCTTTGCCACGCCATGTCCTCAACTTTTATTTCATGCCTCCATAGCACCCAGCTTCATCTAGGGGAGGTTCTGTTCATGGTGTCTCCTTAACGTTTCCCATGCTCTCTCCCTACCACAACCTCAGTTCACACCCACGTCGTTTCTCAAATGGTTACCAACATTATTTGCCCGCCAGCACTCTTTCCTCTCACTAGTCTGTGCTCTCTGAAAGCAGGCTGACAAACTGTAAAGGGTCAAATAGTAAAAATTGCAGGCTTCTTAGGCCATAAGGTTTCTGTCACAATTACTCAACTGTCACTGCAACATGGTATCTGTACAGAAAGTGCGCTGCATGGCTGGGTCCCATAAAATTTTATTTACAAAAACAGGTGATCCTTGCTCAGTAGTACTGCCACAGCAGTTTTCCTAATCAATCCTATTCCTTCTACTGAAATATATTCCAGATGGTCTCAAAACCTTAGAGAATATACAAAAATATAGAAGTATCAGAAGAAAACATGAGTTTTTTATAATCAGAAGGTGGTGAAACCTTTCTAAGCATGAAAAAAAAAAAGTAAATATAAATATATAAAAGTTAAAAATCTCAGTGAGACAAATTAAAACTAAACAACAAAATAAAACAAGGTAAAAAGAAAGTGTGAAAAAAATTGTAATGAATATAACGGATGAAATGCTGATTTTCTTTACTTAATGAGGAACTGTACATAAAGGCAATAGGAAGTGAGCCAGGCAAGTAATAAAAAAGGCAAAATACAAATGATCAAAATAGAGAAAAAGATGCTAAACCCTACCAAAACTGAAACAATTAAGTTTACGCACATAAGATCTTTTCCACTTACCAAATTAGCAAAATTGGGAAAGACTGCTCATGCAGGAGACTAAACAGAGGGAATCAGATTCCCATATGCAACTAGAGGAAGGGTAAATTACACTCACTATCTGAGGAACAAACTAGGTAACCTATCAAAAACTCAAATGTTTAAAGCTAGCTACTACAGGCCTAATACTAATCCTGCAAACAGACTCACATAAGTATACAAAGACTTATGTACATAAAAGTTAATCACGAACAGAATGGAAGTAAAGTTGGAATTAGAAATTGAAGGAGCGAAAGGGCGGAGCAAGATGGCAGCCGAGTAACAGCTTCCTTGCGGCTGGGCACGGTGAGACTGGGGAGAGAGGACTTCAGGCATCTCTGGCAGGCGGGATCTACCCAGGAACTTCCCCTTGGGGACACAGGGAGACAGCGTGAGG
>CAUYRH010102688.1:0-10298 GCA_963574655.1 Perodicticus potto | reverse complement strand
TTTTGCTTCTGTTGATACGGTGAATAACATTTATGGACTTGTGTATATTAAACCAGCCTTGCATCCCTGGGATGAAACGTACTTGATCATAATCTATGACTTTTTTGACCATAAGCTGTAAACTATTGGCTAAGATTTTGTTTATAATTTTTGCATCTATATTCATTAGTGAAATTGGTCTGAAATTCTCCTTTTTGTTGGGTCTTTTCCAGGTTTTGATATCAGGGTGATGTTTACTTCATAGAATGTGTTGGGAAAGATTCCTTCCTCCTCAATTTTTTAGAATAATTTCTGCAGTGTATGAATAAGCTCTTCTTTGAATGTTTAATAAAATTCTGGTGTGAAGCCATCCGGACCAGGGTGTTTTTGTTTTTGTTTTTTTTTTTTTGGGAGATTTTTTATTGTTTCTTTGATCTCAGTGCTTGAAGTTGGTCTGTTCAGGAGATCTGTTTCATCTGGGCTAAGTCTAGGGAGAGGGTGTGATTCCAATTATTGATCTATTTCCTTCACATTGTCAAATTTCTGAACATAAAGTTTTTGCTAATATTCAGAGATAATCTCTTATATCTCTGTGGCATAAGTTGTTATTTCCCCTTTATCATTTCTGATTGAGGTTACTAGAAATTTTACTTTTTTGTTTATAGTTAGTCTGCCCACAGCTTATCTATTTTATTTATTTTTTCAAAAAACCAACTCCTCGTTTCATTAATTTTCTGAATGATTCTTTTGTTTTCAATTTCATTGATCTCTGATTTAATTTTGGATTACATTTGTTTGTTTTCTTTTGCTGGGTTTAGGCTTAGATTGTTCTTCTTTTTCCAGTTCCATCAGATGGCTTGTGAGTTTGCTGATGCTCTCTTTCTGTTGTAGGGTTCTAAATGATAAGTTTTCCTCTCAGAACTGCTTTTGTTGTACCCCATAGGTTTTGGTAGCTTGTGTCTTCATTGTTGTTATACTCAAGGAGGTTAATAATTTCCTTTTTTATTTCTTCCTGCACCCAACTGTCATTCCACAGAAGGTGTTTTAACTTCCATGCCTTTGTGTGAGGTTGAGCGTTTTTGCTGGAGTTGAGTTCCACTTTTAGTGCCTTGTGGTCTGAAAAGATGCAAGGTAGAATTTCAATTCTTTTGATTCTATTGAGGTTTGTTTTGTGTCCTAGTATATGATCAATTTTGGAGTATCTTCCATGGGATAATGAGAAGAATGTATATTCTTTATCTTTGGGATGGAGTGTTCTATATACATCTATCATGCACAGTTGGTTTAGGGTCTCAATTAAATCTCTAATATCTTTGTTTAATTTTTGTTTAGAGTGTCTGTCCAGCTCTGAGAGAGGGATGTTGAAGTCCCCTGTTATTATGGTGTTATAGGATATCATATTGCTCTGACTAAGCATGGTCTGTTTTAAGAATGTGGGAGCATTTAAATTGGGTGCATAAATATTTAGAATTGAAATGTCTTCTTGTTGTATTTTTCCCTTGACCAATATGAAGTGACTATCATTGTCTTTTTTGACTTTAGTTGCTTTAAATCCACATGTACATGAAAATAGGATTGCAACCCCTCTTTTCTTCAGAATTCCATTTGCCTGAAAAATTGACTTCCAACCCTTAACTCTGAGTTTTAATTTGTCTTTTGACGTGAGGTGTGTTTCCTTCAGAGAGCAAATTGATGGCTTGTGTTTTTTAATCCAATCAGCCAACCTATGCATCTTCATTAGGGAATTCAAGCCATTGACATTTATTGAGATAATTGATAAGTGTGGTAACGTTCTATTCACCTTATTTTGTGAAAGTTGCTAAATTTTGTCTTTTGCATCATTGTGGAAACTAGGTTCTGTCCCTTAATTTCTTGGTGTTTACTTTGCTGACGGTCCATTGTGATGGTCAATATGTAGGACAGGTGGAAATATTTCCTTTAAAATTGGTCTTCTTGTGACAAATTTCCTCAAAATTTGCATATCAATAAAAGATTTGATTTCTCCATCAATTTTAAAGCTTAGCTTAGTGGGATATAGAATTCTGGGATGGAAATTGTTCTGTTTAAGTAGGTTAAAGATAGATGTCCATTGTCTTCTGGCTTGAAAAGTTTCATTAGAGAAGTCTACAGTCACCCTGATAGGTTTCCCCCTGTAGGTCAGTTGGCACTTACTCCTGGAAGCTTGCAAAGTCTTTTCTTTTGTCTTGACTTTGGATAAATTCATCATAGTATGCCTTGGAGAAGCTCTATTTAAGTTGAGGTGTCCAATATCCCTCTTAAAGGAGTATGTCGGGGTCTTTGGTGATATTTGGGAAATATTCATTTATAATATTCTCTAGAATGGCTTCCATTCCTCTGGGGCATTCTTTTTTCCCTTCTGGGATACCTATAACTCGTATGTTTGAACACTTCATAGAGTCCCATAATTCTGTCAGTGAACGTTCTGTTTTCTCTCTCTTCTTTTTGGCCTCTTTAACTATCCGAGTTATCTCAAGAGCTTTATCCTCATGGGTGGCACTTGTGACTCAAAGGAGTAGGCCACCAGCCCCATATACAAGAGGTGGTGGGTTCAATCCTGGCCCCAGCCAAAAACTGCAAATAAATAAATAAATAAATAAATAAACAAATAAATAAATGAGCTTTATCCTCTACCTCTGAGATTCTTCCTTCTGCATGATATAATCTGTTGTTGATAACTTTCTATTGCGTTCTTAAGTTTGCTAATTGACTGCTTCAGTTCCTTCAGCTCTGTTATATACTTTCTATAGTCCTCATATCATTTATCTCTTATTTGATTCTGCTTTTGAATTTCATTTTGGTCATTATCCACTTTCTCAGCAATTTCTTTCATTGTTTTTTGATTTCTTTTCCACTTTCTCAGCAATTTCCTTCATTGTTTTCATCATCTGCATTTTAAATTCCCCTTCTGTCATTTCTACCATTTCTTTATAGGAGGAATCCAGTGCTGTAGCTACCTCATGATCCCTAGAAGGGGTTACTCTGGACTGGTATCTCATGTTGCCAGGATTTGTCTGCTGATACTTCTTTATGAGTGCTTTCTTGTATCTATTTCCTTACCCTAATTTTCCTTTCATTTCTTCTTGCTCTTTAAGTTACTGTACCTCTGGCTTAACATTCTAATGAGTCCTTCTGGTACAAGACCAGAAGGATGAGACGATTGATGAGAAGATTGAAGGGAAAAAAGATTTAAAAAAGAAAAAAAAAGGAGGGGGGGAAGAAGAGGGGGTGAGTAATAGGAAATATTGACAAAAAGAAGAAAGGCACCAAAAGAAGGAAGCTGGCGTAATATAGGTGTATAGTAGGGAACTATGACCTAACTTTAAAGACCCCCAACATTCAGGGGTGCTGGGTTGGGTGATTCCCAACAACTTTTTGCCAGCCAGTTCAGTCATAGTACCCCACCTCCACCAGGTAGAGAGGAAAGACAAAAATACTATAAATCAAACCAAAACCAACAAGCAAAAACCCTTGTGGGATAAAATTAGGATGAAATAAGCAAACAATAGGTGCCGAAACACTGGCAAAAATGAAATTCTAATTGTTAAAGTAGGCAAAAATGGAAGATTGTATTTAAACTAGAATAGTGAAAAAAAGAGAGAAAAATACAAAAAATAAGAAAAAAGGAAAAATGTCAAGGAAAAGTTTTGAAATTAAGAAAAATATACAAAAACTCAAAAAACAAATAGTATATATATCATGCTAAATAGTGTATGGTCAACAGGTGATCTTCTGAGGATGTCAATCACAATGTTGATACAACTGTACAAAATGGAG
The DNA here is from genome assembly GCA_963574655.1 of Perodicticus potto. Lineage (NCBI taxonomy): Eukaryota > Metazoa > Chordata > Mammalia > Primates > Lorisidae > Perodicticus > Perodicticus potto. The sequence continues at coordinate 6,524 of CAUYRH010102688.1, read as the reverse complement.
ACTGGAGGCTTCTGTTGATCTCTCAGACCCCACAGGCTTGGGAGCCCAAATGTCTCTTCAGCCCCCTTAAAAGACACTCCAAACTATGAACCTTGGGCAAGTAGAAGCTTTCCAAGGAAAGCACTTATCCCTGGGATCTCTCCTGGTGTGGCTGCCTCCCTATCGAGGGTGCCAAATCCAGTCTCCCTGTATGCCCCTGAGGGCCAAGGCTGTTAATCTGCCAAACACGTGGATCTCCGCATTTCCCAGCATCTCAGTCCCCACCTTTGGGCAGCTCAGTCACTAGATTACTTGCCCAAGGTCTCACAGCCAATCCCCACGCTGCAACACACAGGGGCAGCTCCCCCACCTTACCTGTGCGGGCAGCCCACAGCTGAATGATATTAGCTCCCATCCGGCTCAGTGGATCAGTCCGGGACCCCAGAATAGGCCCAAAGTCATCCACACACCAGCCCAAGATCTCCCAAGGCAGTTCAATCGAGTGCCCAAATCTAAAAGAACCAAAACAGCCCACAGGTAAGGCTTTTCCTGCTTGCAGTCTCACTTTTGCTATGGTTATAGCTTCAGGCAGCCTTCGACCCAACAAACGCCCCTACTACTTGCCAGTTTTCCACCACTTCTGTCCTCCTCGTGGGGTCCAGAAGTCTCTCACTGACTTCCTGTGTCACCAAAGGGAAGCCTCTGGGCAAACCCCACCAGCCAGAGATGTCTGGAGTCTTCTCTCCCTACTCTCACTGCGCGTGGCTGCACAGAAGCTGTTACTCGGCCACCATCTTCGACACTGAGTCCATTTACATTATTTCTTTATAAGTGGAATCTTCTGCAGTACATATCTCATGATCCTTTGGCAGGAGGGTTTTTCTGTTCTGGTTTTTATGTTGCCAGAACTTTTCTTTTGTTTCCTCCTCATGTGTGTTTTCTTCTTGTTCACTTCCTTCCCCTGCTTTTTCTCTCACTACCTCCATTGCTTTAAATTACTTTTTCTCTATGCTTAAGTGTTGAAGTGGTCTTTTGCTATAAGACCAAACGGAAGAGAAAAGTAAAGAGGGAGAAGGGAAAAGGAAATAAAAAAGATGAAAAAAGGAGGAGCAAAAGACAAAATTAAAAAAAAAAAAGGAGATAAAAAGGATAGAAAGAGAGAAGGACAGAGATAGAAGACATGGTGGTATTTAGCAGGGTGCTTTGACCCACACCCACAATTCCAGGACTCTTTTAAGCTGAGGGGGGTTGGTTGGGTCCCTTGAAGTCAGCATCTCATTACCAGCCTGAGCAAAAGCAGGACCTCACTTCTGCCAAATATAGAATTAAATCAGCAGTATGTCACAATGAAGACCTGCTTCCTCCAGAACAGGTGTGACCTTGTCTCCAGCTAGCCCGTACTGCCTCAGAATCTCTTCTCAGTGCCTACTAATCCTTGAGTCTCACTATGTTCCCCTGTCCTGGAGAAGTCATCCAGACTGTCCCATCCCTGGAGTCTCTGCAAAGGTTGTTTGACTAGCAGCTCCCTCACGGCCTCCATCCACATCCTCAGGTAAATGGTCTCAGGGTTGGAAGGTTGGCCTATGTTCCCAGGGCTCAGAATAAAGAAGGGAGACAGAACCCACCCCTTGTTCACCTGGGAAACTGGGGTGAGGGTGGGAGCCTCAGCTAATAGCTGAATATTTTTGAGAATCCTATCTTTAGTTACACACCTTGTCTACCTTTTGCTTATGCTATTTTTCTTTTTATTTTTCAATTGCCTATGCTTTAGTATTGTGTCTTTTTTTTGTCAACTTTGAATAAGGGAAACTATTTCCTAAAGTGCAATGTGTGACGATATGGGAGGAAATACGCTTGGGCATTTCAGAAGCTTCAATTCAGTTTTGTCTCATTATTATTTTCTCTTGAAATTATGTCTTTCGCCAGAAACCATTCTCCCCTCAATTTATGGTGTTCTCTTATTCTGCTCTATCACAAGTTATGAAATGAGCTGTAGGGCAGCATAATTCAGTGAAATGCCTTGAGTTACAGGTGTTTGTGGTGATCTTGTACAGTTAATTTCTGTTCATCTCATTAGCCAAAATCTACAGAAATACCTCTTGGGTCTCTCTTCATGTCTAAGCAGTCTCTAGAGGATCTCAGCAAATAAAGATCTTATGCTGGCCTAATTTCTCCTTTAATTCAGCTCCCCTTCCATGTATAGAGCTGTTTCCCTTTGGGGTCATTCTTTGCTTCTTTCACTGTCTGCTACAGCCCTGAATCAAATGATTGGGTCTTTATCACAAGGGAATTTGTTATCTGCCTGATATCTATAGAAGCAAGCATTGGATAAGAGTCTTGTATTGTTTTAGTCCAAATTGCGTTGTTGCAGGAAGATTTTCTTTTCAGCATGTGGCTTGATGTTGTGACTATTTCCATGATTCAGTGAAGATCATTTATTCTTTTTTTTATTATTCAGATAAATCTGATGCATAGCCAGGAATGAGAACCATACAGCAACATAGAGGAATTTCCTAGAATGGAATATGCAATGCTTTTTAAATGTATTAACCCAATACATTTTTTTTTTTTGCAGCACAGTTATTAATAATTCTCCTAAATGAATAGCATTTTAGAAATACCAGCTTAATGGACACTGGATTTTGCAAGATAAGTAAATTAGCCTAGCTTTACCTATAAGTAAAGACATCCTTAATCACTAATTTATTTTTTGTGTGTGTTGTACCTGTCCAAGTTGCACCTGTATTAAAATTTTATTTTTAATTTAACAAATTAAAATGTATTGGATTTATTTTCTTGGTGAGTAGAATATTCCATTGTTTTAATCATTAATCTGTGATTATTCTGTAGGAAATAAAACCAAGTGAAAAGGATGTAGTAGTACTGCTAGTAGCTAAAACTTACCATAGGTAAAAATAATGGATTACAAGGATCTTTTTTCTAAAGTATGGAAGCGTTATAGTATCAAAAGAAAATGCTTGCATAATGTTTGTTGTATGACAGGTATGCAAAAATTATTACTCCGGTAATCCATACTATAGCCCTATTAGGTAGGAATAATTATCTTTGTTTAACAAATAGAGAAACTGAGGTACAGTGAGATTGAGTAACTTGTCCAAGCTTACACAATGGGTAAGTGGCAAAGTCAGTATTTAAATCCGACAGTCTGTCTAGAGCCCATGTTCTTAACTTCTGTATTATACCACCTCTCTACCACCTACAAAAGAACCTTTCTTATCTCCTTCACTAGATAAGGCCACAAGAAGCAACAAAGAAGTAATAAGCACAACCTGCAGGTAAAGGGAGTACCTATCTATAGAAGAAAATTAAGAATTCCATCTTAACTAGCAGTGTACACCCCCAAGTCCACCTATGGCTCATATCTGAGTAACGTTGTCAAGGTTTACAGTTTAGTGAGACTACTGAGTAGGGGTTAGTATCTGGGTGATATCTATCATACTTAGGAATGTGATAAAAACTACCTTACTAAATTTACATATATATATATTTTTTTTTTTTTTGAGACAAAGTCTCACTTTGCCACCCTAAGTACAGTGCCATGGCATCATAGCTCACAGCAACCTCAAACTCTTGGGGACAAGTGATTCTCTTGGCCCATTTTTCCATGTAGCTGGGACTACAGGAGCCTGCCACAGTGCCTGGCTATTTTTAGAAGTAGGTTGTGGGAGTCTCACTCTTGCTCAGGCTGGTTTACAACTCTGGAGCTCAGGCAATCCATCTGCCTTGGCCTCCCAGAATGCTAGGATTACAAGGGTGAACCACTATGCTAAATTTACATTTCAGTTAAATTCAGGGTGAATCATAACCCTTGAAGATGTCTTTTAGCTTCCAAATTCCTACATTTTTCTTATTTCCTGTTTTTCTATAGTTGGTAGCATTAAATAGCCTTTAAAACCAGTAGATGCCAGGAAAGAAAAAGGAAAAAAGAAATAAGAAATTGATTTATTCCTCAACATCCTTGAGAAGAACCCCAAAGGGGAATTTACAAAAATTGGGCATTGTAGATGATAAGAAAATTAATTTGAAATCTAATAGATTTAGTAAGAATTCCCACTTTTGTCACTTATTGGCTGAGTGACTTTATAGAAGTAGCTTAACTCCTCTAATCTTCATTTTCCATATCTATAAAACGGAGCTATTACCTGACTACTTCGTGGAAGTATTTTAAGGCTTAAAGGAGATACTATTTATCAAAGACCTATCATAGTTTTTGGCATTCAGTAACCATTCAAATAAAAATTAGTACTGCCATTGCTGTAATTAGAGTAAGTGGGAGAATCCAAGTAAAATATCATGGTACTAAAGTTGTTAAAATTGCCATTATCACTCAGGCCTATCTTACTTCAAGGGGAAATATCTTCTGGCTTCAATGGATTTCATGTAACAGTTCTAGTCCTTTCTTAGGTTATTCCTAAGAAATAGCTCTTCACTAGTGTCTAGTAAACATTTACCTGTTGATATCTTTCCTTAACCTTTAGAGTTTAAAGGTCACCTTGAATTTTTGTCTACTCCTCGAAAGGCCCAGTGCTATTTACCTGATCTGTTGTCTGACCAAAAGACATAAATCTTTTTTTTTTTGTTTGTTTGTTTGTTTCGCTTTAGCAGTGTTGAATAAATACAATAGGATCCTTTTGAGGACCTTAAACTCTATTTCTATATTTGTATCTCAGTGATAACACCAGTGAAATTATAAGATAGGAACTTTAAAACTATTTGCAGTTTGAAATGGAATGCTTTCCTCACAAACTCTTTTAGTTTTTGCTAGGATGTTAATACAGGATGCAGAGATGAGTCAGTGATTTTTTTGCCATGTTTTTAAAAAATTATCTTTTTTCAGGAAATCCACTTTTAAGAATTACTTGCAGAAGTTTCAGAGAACAAGAGAGGTGAAAAGCAATGAACAGTATAGCAGATGGCATCAATTTAAAACATTTTCTCTGAACCTAGTGAAAAATGAAATTTGAGGAAAGTGGAGGTCTTTCCTGTAATAATTTCTTTAAACTGTCACCACGATTTACAACTTCTAGTCAAATATCACAATATTAGATCTGCTAATATTGGTATTAACTCAAACCAGCCTGTATTGCTTTGAGCAAAAAAAAAAAAAAAAAAAAAAAACCATTAATCTAATTAGAAAACAAGGATGGTAGGAATAAGATAAATTACTTATAATGATTTAGGTATATTTCAAGTTTTAATAGGATTCTTCAATCTTTGTATGGAAAGACAAAAAAATTTCTACTCATTTCAACACATATCTGGAACTAGACAAAGATGTTCATTGTCACCACTGTATTCAACATAGTGCTGGAAGTCCTAGCCACTGCAACCGGGCAAGAGGAGATCAAGGGTATTCTAATGGGGACAGAGGAGGTAAAACACTAACTCTTTGAGGATGACATGATCTTATACCTGGAAAACCCTAGGGACCAAGGAATATAGTGGCATCTTGGGATAAAAAAATCCACGAAACAAAAGCTTTTGTATATGCCAATAACGGTTAAGCTGAGAATAAAAGCAAAAGCTGAGAATAAAAGTAAAGACTATACCTTTTACAGTAGCTCCAAATTAAGTTAAATAGGAATATATCTAACAAAGGATCTGAATGATATCTATAAAGAGAAATATGAAACCCTGAGAGAATAAATAGTAGATGACATTAATAAATGGAAGAACATAGCATGCTCATGGCTGGGAAGAATAACATTGTTAAAATGTTGATACTACCCAAAGCAATCTACAGATGTAATGAAATCCCCATTATAGCACTAAAATCATACTTTGGAGAACATGAAAAAGTACTACTTTATTTCATATGGTGCCAGAAAAAAACCTGGACAGTCAACATAATTTTTAGAAATAACAGATCTGGAGACATCACATTGTCAGATTTCAGGTTGCACTACCTGTCTATAATGATCAAACAGCACGGTACTGGAACAAACATAGAGACATACATCTATAGAATAGAATATAGAATCTAGAGATAAACCCAGTCTCATATCACCATTTGATATTTTATAAACAAACAAGAAAAAAAACACATTGGGGAAAGAATTACTCTTTAATAAATGGTGCTGGGAGAAATGATTAGCCACATGGAGAAGAGATTAAAATTTAAGACATAAAACAATAAAAATTCAAGAGAGAGTCTAGAGAAAATTCTTGGGACAATATTGGCCTGGGAAAAAATTTTATAGCCCCCAGGGCAACTACAACAATAAGAAAGATAAATTTTTTTTTCATGTCTCCTAATATATTTATTTATTTTTTATTGTCTTTATTATTAAATCATAACTGTGTACAATAGTGCAATCAAGGGGTACAATGTGCTGGTTTCACATACAGTCTGAACTATTTTCATCAAACTGATTAACCTAGCTTTCCTGGCATTTTCTCAGTTATTATATGAAGACATTTGTATTCTGCATTTAGTAAGGTTTGCCTGTACCCTTCTAAGATACACCATAGGTGTGGCCCCACCAATTACCCTCCCTCCACTTCAACCTCCCCCCTCTGCTCCC
>CAUYRH010102684.1:0-12888 GCA_963574655.1 Perodicticus potto | reverse complement strand
ATGCTCATTCTAAAGACAAGAGCAATCACAAACAATCTCCACAAGATTGCTGGAAAAACCAGCCCTGATTTCTACTTGTCAAGAAATTCTTCCTCTAAATTATCTGCCAACCTCCAGTGATATCCTAAACTAAGCTCTTTATATGCTTAAAACACGAAATCCCACGTAAAACTATTTATTTATTTGAAAAATAGATTCAGCAAATGACATCGTGGAAAGCCAGGTAAAAGAAAGTTTGCTAAGTCAACTGTTTTCTAAAACATTTCAGCCTGTCTGGATCTAGACAAGGGAGAAATTTAGAACTCAGCTACATAGCTTCTTTCTGTGGCTGGTCAGACATTCTTCAGCGGCTCTGGGAGTTAAAAAAAAGTTTAAAACTTGCTTCAAAAAACAAGCATTTCCCATTGGTGGCTGTTAGAAACTCAGAAAACTAGGCCTGTATTCACACTGACCCAATCAGTGAAAGATTACACGTCTCATATAAGGGTGCAGTCCCATCTACCTCGAAGAGAATGAGTAATTTTGTGCTATTTTGGGATGGTGTGGTTCTTTAAAACAAAGTGATAAATTAAAGTGGCCTCAGTAATGCAGCAAAAATGTTAAACTGTTTGAAGGCAAATGGAAAATGTGGCCTTAGTGTACAAAGAAGGAGTCAGCAGATGGAGAGGCATGGAGTCATCTCTCAACTGAGTTAAAAAAGAATGCCAGCCAATCAGTCTGGTATTGAATTTTGGAAACTATCCTATGCCCGTATTGTGCCCAAGCATGAGAAATTATTATTTTTTGTTTCTAAATCACCAGTTAAAGAATTCCTTGAGGGAAGATATATCATTTGGTTTTTTCATAAGATTCCCAACTTGCAAAGCCAAGTTAACATCCCAGCTTCTGCAGGTCGAGAGCATACTTTGGGGTGACTGCAGGCATCCCTCACTCTTCCTCAACCCTCTCCAAGCCCAGGCCCTATTTCTGCACTTTGCACTTAGCTTGGATCCTACGTTCCATTCAAGGTTCAGCTTAAACCTCCTTCTGTTCCTTAAAGACTCTGGCCTGTGCTGGCTGCTCCTCTCTCCTCCCCTGGTGCACTCGGGGTTGGACCACATGGGTGTTCAGATGAGCAGCAGGGAGCTCAGGGGACATCTCCGGAGCAGCATACAGAAAGGTTGACAGGGTACGTCCCAGTGATGCTGAGGGCGCAGGAGACAGGGAAAAGCAGAGGAAGCAGGGAGGAGGAGGAAGGTAGATCCAAGTTCAAATCCAATCTACTCAGTAATGCTGGGCAAACACGTCCACAGCCTCAGGTTCTTCCACTCTCAAAGACCTCCCCGAAAGGTTTAGCGAGTGATTGCTTGCAGTATCTATAAGTGAATTTGTGCTAAGTCCACCTAACCTAAATCAAAGTGGCACACTGGACCGGGCCGGGGGTGGGGGGGCGGCATAAGGAAAGGTGGTTTGGGGTAGACTCTCTGACTGAGGTTCCCCGAGAGATCCCTCCCATGACACCACCCTCTTTCCTCTCACTGCCCTGTCTCAGTCTATGCTTGGGAAGGCGTGTGTATGTGGGTGTCTGAATCCTCACTAAACTGTGTGCTCTCGGACAGGGACATGGCATTTTCATTCATCACTGTCCCCAGTATATGAGGGAGAAATGAATGAGTCTACCCTCAAGGTGCTGGCAGTGTTTACAAAGTGCGATAGAAGGAGTTCTCTGGAGATTGGAGGTGGGAGCAGGGTGGCTCAGAGACGGGGTGACTTGGAACCAGAGCGTCAGTAGCTTCTGAACCAGAGACGTGCTTGAGATTTGCTGTGGGAGACTTATTTTTTGCCAGTTGAGGCCACCTCTCTTCACAGTCCCAGTGACGGTGTCCAGGCTCTGTACCATGGGAAACATCTTCCGAAGGAGCCCTCCACACTGTGGTAACTGTCTTCATGGTGTTCTGTTCAGCAAGGTGCATCTTAACAGCAAGATTAATTGAGAGCTTAGTGTATACCCTGTGCTAAGAATTGCATGTGTTAACTGAATTACTCCTCACAACAATCCTCGATCCTATAAGGCAGGTAACACTGTTGTCCCCAGGATTCCAACCTCTGACTTCAGAGCCACCAGATGAATCCTATGCTGCTCTATCACCTCTTTAACACTTTTGCATTAGCGAGTGATTTTTATTTTATTTTTATTGCATAGAGGACTTAGTGATGTTAAATAAAAACTTTAAAAATGGTGTATGTGTTGTCACATGTTGCCTTCTGGTTCTTATTCACTCTGGGATGTCATTTCAAAAAGGGGTTCTGGTTTGCCTCAGTTTTAAAAGTGATGGGAGTATAAAAAGCATCACTTTAACCTGGCCCTGGGTCACCACTCAATGATAACAACAATGTGAAATTATTACCAATTAGTTTTATTGAATGATTTTTTGTGAATTTTTAATGTACCCAGTTCTCCTAGCTTATTTACTTTCCTGAATGTGACAAAATATATGAATCTACTTATTAAGAAAAGCCTTTATGGGTGGTGCCTATGGCTCAGTCGGTAGGGCGCCGGCCCCATATACTGAGGGTGGCGGGTTCAAACCTGGCCCCAGCCAAACTGCAACCAAAAAATAGCCGGGCATTGTGGCAGGCACCTGTAGTCCCAGCTACTCGGGAGGCTGAGGCAAGAGAATCGCCTAAGCCCAGGAGTTGGAAGTTGCTGTGAGCTGTGTGACGCCACGGCACTCTACCAAGGGCAATAAAGTGAGACTCTTGTCTCTACAAAAAAAAAAAAAAAGAAAAGAAAAGAAAAGAAAAGTCTTTACATCAAATTCTCCTCATAGCGAAGAAGTACAAGGTATCAAATGTTGAATCTGAATGATAGGAATATAAGTCAATTTCTTTTGATTATTTTTCTGCCCTTTTTATGCATCACAGTGGAAAAATATATAATTCATCTTAGGTTTTAAATATCCTGCACCATTGCAGCAGTATTAATTGAAACAAGACAAAACTGTGCCAAACTTCCTATGAGAAACACTTTCTGTGGCAGCGGAAATGGGCTGGTTCCTGCACTACCTCCACTTTCAAAGACCCTTTGCAAAAAATAAGTAAGTGAGGTGATGGCTAGGTTAATCAGTTTGATTTAAGCATGCAAAGACCCTTCAGTCCCTTCCTTGCCATGCCTCAGGCCATAACAGAGCCAGCAAGTAGTGAGGCCAAAATGTTGATTTGCCTAAGATTGTTACTGTAATCCAGGCTTTCAATTTTCTGCTCTTTTATTTGTTAGTTGCAGCCCAAATGAGCCAGCTTCCTGAATTTTTCTTTGTAAAGAGATTTCATAATGAGCATCTTCCTACTTTGCATTGGGTTCATAAGTTCATGGGTTCATGACTATAGGAACCTAAATATGGTAGCTGAGTGCAGGGGGAGCAAAAACCTGGTGTGTCTTCACCCTGATCTATTCTCCTTTTTCACCCGGGGCAGAAAATGTTAATGGATCACAGAATTCTCTTCCCTGAGCTCAGCTTTAGCTCAAATCCTTCTCAGTGCAGTACTCCCGGCAGCTACCCTAACAGTTGACTCTAAGGATGAACCTACTTCAGGGGTCCTCAAACGACGGCCCGCAGGCCACATGCAGCCTGCCGAGGACATTTATCTGGCCCACCCGGTGTTTTTGCCACTGATGCCTACCCTGTTTAGCAGCCCACTCGTCCCAGGCCCACAGTGCACATGTGTGGAATGTACCCGCACTCTCCGACTCCCCTCCTTCTCTCTGTCTCTCAACTGCTCCTCTCAGTCTCAGGTAAGACTGAGACTCTTGATCAGAGGAGTCATGAGCTTGCCTGTGCAGAGCCTGTTGCTGCCTGAGGACTGAGGTAAGAACAAGTTAGGATTTTTTTTTTTTTTTTTTTTGCAGTTTTTGGCTGGGTCTGGGTTTGAACCCTCCACCTCTGGTATATGGGGCTGGAGCCCTACTCCTTTGAGCCACAGGCGCCACCCAATGTTTTTTTTTTTTTGAAGTTAGGAAGTCTATTTTTTTTTTTTTATTTTGCAGTTAGTAGGGCCTTTTTTTGTGGTTGGGGGGGGTCTTTTTTTTCTGAAGTTAGGTTTTTTTCAGATAGGGGGCACCTTTTTTATTTTAAATATTGTATTTGTATTTTGTTCCCGTTTTTTTGTTTTGTTTTGTTTTTGGCCAGGGCTGGGTTTGAACCCAACACCTCTGGTATATGGGGCTGGCGCCCTACTCCTTTGAGCCATAGGCACTGCCCCCATTTTGTTTTTTTACTTCAAAATAAGATATGTGCAGTGTGCATAGGAATTTGTTCATAATTTTTTTTTTTAAACTATAGTCTTGCCCTCAAACGGTCTGAGGGACAGTGAACTGGCCCCCTGTTTAAAAAGTTTGAGGACCCCTGACCTTCTTGTTCTCCCTGGGGGGACAGTCATGTCAGGGGTGACACTCTTCCTTACTATGTGGCCTTGGTTCTATATCAATCATGGATATAGATTGATAGATCTATATCAAGATCTCTTGCACTTCTTTCTCACTCTGCTTGAAAGAATATATTCTGAAAAATGATACTCTGGCTGAAAGCTGCTTTCCTCCTCAAACAGTTTCCCAAGACACAAGAGCTGGGGGAGTCATGGCTAACCCATTCACTTTGTGTGTTCCAAAGACCTTAAATGCCTGGCTTAAGCTCACACAGCTGGGATCATGATGGAACTGAGACCAGACCCCAGGTTGCAGGACTGTTTGTCCAGGGCTCTTTCCACCACTCTGCCTATCTGACTCTGTGCTTTATCAGACAGAACAAAGAAAGTGTTTCTGGGATCTGACCCTTGTAAACACTCCTCCATCACCCTGGCCATGGCAGCCTGCCAAGACAGGATCAGGCCAAATTTAGTGGGTCCTTCAGCTCAGTGACCAGAGTTGAAACAATGCCCTGATATAGAACAGGGAAGGCCAGAGAAAAATCTAGTGTCCTCCAAAGAACAAAGCCTGGCATGATTCATTCTCCTGATCCTGGTGGTAATTTTATTGTTGGATGCCTGTCATTCATAGGTGGCTGTCAGCAGCTTTGCAGGAATTCTAATCTAAATGCTGTCCTGAATGCACAATTTCCTAGTCATTTTCTCATAGCTCCCAAAGTTCCAGAGGTTCCCTGGATATATTCTTCTGGGTGCCCCTCTTGGTATTTAGCAAGAGACCCTTTTATTATTTGTTTTTTAAGATTGAATCTCGCTCTGTTGCCCAGGCTAGAATGCAGTGGCATTAGGATAGCTCACTGCAACCTGAAACTCCTGGGTTCAAGGCATCCTTCTGCCTCAGCCTTCTGAGTAGCTCAGACAACAGGCGCGCACCACCACACCTGGCTAATTATTTTTCTATTTTTTGTAGATCTGGGGGTCTTGCTCTTGCTCAGGTTGGTCTTGAACTCCCAACCTTAAGCAATCCTCCCATGGTCTCCAGAGTGCTAGAATTACAAGCTTGAGACACTTTCAGATATCCTTTTAAAATGCCAAATAGTCTGTGGGCCTTGGGCAACTTAACTTCTCTGGATCTCACCTTTTCCATCCTCAAAATCAGCAATTGGACTATTTGGCTTCTAAGAACTCTTCTGGTCTTAAAATCCTATGACAAGACACATTGGAGGACCACCTTTTCTTTTATTTTGAGAAATCTCTTTTAAATAGGGAAAATACATTTGCATTTTCTACATCTTAAACTTTGGTTACCTACATACTAATAGGGCAGAATTAGTACAGGGTAGGGTTGAGCCCCCACTGGGTACATCCTCTAAGAATACTTCCATTCCACTCCAGCTGCCTTCCCACCAGGCCTTGCCAACTGTTCTTTCTCATATCAGTAATGCCTTATTTGTTGCCAAATTCAGTAAAGGCTCATAAAAAAAAGGAAAATAAATTATACAAGCACTAAGGATATATTCTTATGAAAAGCAACAAAGCATATGTACATGTATATAAACATGAAGTCATGTGTTTACATAAATATTTCCAATTATCTCATTTCTAGGGGAACTTCGATGTTTTAGTTTAATTTTTACAGAAATGAGACCAAATGTAACACATCACTGTGTAATGTGCTTTCTCTATTGAACACTATGTCTTGGAGTTCTTTACCCATGTAGGCCTACATCATCTTTCTTTTTAACTGCAGCCGAAGATCAATTATGTGGATACACCATATTTTGTTTGCTTCTTTTGTTAACCATTTCTCCATTGATGGGTACTGAGTTTGCCTTTAGGGTTTTACTTTTGGAAAAAAATGGTGCAAGAAACTTGTATTTTTGCCCTCGTACTTGCCAATAGATAACTAGATGCAAAACTGTTGGGTCCACGGAAATGTACATTTTACATTTTGAAAAATTCTGCCAAATTGTCTATCAATATGGTAGTATCAATGTGAATATTCCCCATATTCTTACTGATCTTTCATAGTTTTTTATATTTATATTTTCTTGATGGCTAGCAAAGTTGAGCAATTTTTCATTTTTGTCACACGTATTTCTTTCACAGGTTTGCCTATTTGTACTCTTTGCTCATTTTTTTAGTTGGGTCGCTCTTTTTTTTTTTTTTTTTTTATCAATTTGTAGGAGTGTTACAAATTTTTTCAAAAATAAACCCATGTACTCATCACCTAACTTCAATATTGTCTTCCCATAGCCAATATATTCTCCCATCCACTTCTATTTCATGCAAGGATTATTTTGAAGTAAATCCTCAACACATTGTTTCATTTGTTAATATTTTATAAGTAAATCTAAAATTAAAACTTTAAAATTATTGGCTCATAGCTCAGTGAGGAGGGTGCCAGCTGCATACACTGAGGCTGGCAGGTTTGAGCCCGGCCCGGGCCTGCTAAACAACAATGACAACTGCAACCAAAAAATACCTTGGTGTTGTGCTGGGTGCCTGCAGTCCCAGCTACTTGGGAGGCTGAGGCAAGAGAATTATTTAAGCCCAAGAGTCTGAGGTTGCTGTGAGCTGTGATGCCACAGCACTCTATCAAGGAAGACACAGTGAGACTCTGTCTCAAAAAAAAAAAAAAACCTTTAAAAATATCCATAATATTATCACCACTTATAAAAGAAAGATAATTCTCTTATTATCATTAATACCAAGGTTCATAATTCCTCCATTAAATGAAATTTTAAAAGAGAATTATTTAATTTCATCAAATATTTAACCAGTGTTTAAATTTTCTCTACTGCCTCATAAATCTTTTTAGAAAATTTGTTTGAATCAGGATTCAAATCAGGTCTATAAGTGCTATTTTATTTTTAAAAGATGACGCATAATAATTATACATGTTTATGGATAGATGTAATATTTGATACATGTATGTAAATCAGGCATTTATCATTTATCATTTTTTTGGGGAACATTTCAAATCTTCTCTTCTAGCTATTTTCTTTTTCTTTTTCTTTTTTTAGACACAGAGTTTCACTTTGTTACCCTCAGTAGAGTGCTGTGGTACTCAAAGCTCACAGCAACCTCAAACTCAGTGCTCAAGCAGTCCTCTTGCCTCAGCCTCTCAAGTAGCTAGAACAATAGGTGCCCACCATAATGCTCAGCTATTTTTTTTTGGTCTCCCAGAGTGCTAGGATCACAGGTGTCAGTCATCTTGCCTGGCCTTCTAGCTATTTTGAAATGCACAATAAATTATTGTTAACTATAGTGACCATGCCGTCCTGCTGTATTTTTGTACCTATTAACCCCTGCTCTCTATACCCTAACCCTGCAACCTCCTCAGCTTCTGGTAACCATCTTTCTACTCTCTACCTCCACAAGCTAAATATTTTAGCTCCCAGGGTGGCACCTGCAGCTCAGTGGGTAGGGCACCAGCCACATGCACCAAGGTTGGCGGGTTCAGGCCCAGGCCTGTTAAAACAGCAATGACAATTGCAACAAAAAATAGCCGGGCATTGTGGCAGGCGCCTGTAGTCCCAGCTACTTGGGAGGCTAAGGCAAGAGAATCACTTAAGCCCAAGAGTTTGAGGTTGCTGTGAGCTGTGATGCCACAGCACTCTACCAAGGATGACAGCTTGAGACGCTGTCTCAAAAAAACCAAACATCTTATTTAGCTCCCACATGAGTGAAAACATGTGCATGTGATATTTGTCTTTCTCTGTCTTGTTCATTTCGCTTAACATAAGAGTCTCCAGTTCTATCCATATTGTTGAGAATGAAAGGATTTTATTATTTTATGGATAAGAAGTAGTCCATTGTGCATATACGACACATTTTTTTTAAGCCATTCATTCATCCATTGATGGACACTTAGATTGATTCCATATTTTGGCTATTGTGCTGCAATAAACACAGGAATGCAGATGTCTTTTCATTTTGATTTCCTTTCTTTTGGATATGTACCCAGCAGTGGTATTACTGGATCATACTGTAGATCGAATTTTTAGTGTTTGAGGAAACTCCAAATTATTTTCCGTAATGGCTGCACCAGTTTACATTCCCAATGGTAGTGTCTGTGTCTAAGAGTTCCCTTTTCTCTGCATCCTGTCTGGCATGCTATTTTGGTCTTTCTGATAACAGCAATTTTAACTGTGGTGAAATGATACATTATTGTGGTTTTGATTTGCACTTATCTGACGATGTTGAACATTTTTTCGTATATATGTTGGCTATTTGCATGTCTTCTTTTGAGAATTATCCAAATTTTGGCAAAGGCACCAAGAATATTCAGTGAGAAAATGGACAGTCAGATCATTTGCCCATTTTAAAATCAGATTATTTATTTATTTTCTATTGAGTTATATATATTCTGGTTGTTAATCCCTTGTCAAATGGATAGTTTGGAAATATTTCCCCCCATTCTGAAGAGTGTGTTTTCAGTTTCTTGATTTTTTATTTTTACTGCTTTTTAGTTTTGATGTAATCCCATTTGCTGTTTTTGTTTTGGTTGCCTATACTTTTGAGATTTTACCTCAAAAATTTTTAGCCAGATCAATGTCTTATTGTGTTTTCCCAAAGTTTTCTTCTAGTAGTTTCATAGATTTTAGATCTTATACTTAAATCCTTAATTCATTTTGATCTGATTTTTGTATACAGTAGGAGATAGGAGTCTAGTTTCATTTTTCTGGATATGAATATCCAGTTTTCCAGCACCACGTATTGAAAGGCCTGTCCATTTTGTCACTGAATATTCTTGGTGTGTTTGCCAAAATTCAGTTGGCTATAAATATGTAGATTTATTTATTTATGGCTTTTCTATTCTGTTTGATATGTCTGTGTGTCTGCTTTTATGCTAGTACCATGCTGTTTTGGTTACTATAGCTTTGCAGTATATTTTCAAGTCAGGTAGTATAATGCCTTTAGCATGGCCTGTAAATTTAAATTGGTGCCTTTTCATTCTTTTTTAATTTGCAGATTCTTTCTTTCATGTGTTGAAGAATTCTGGTTGTATTTCCTATGGAGTTATCCACAGCCTATATTTTGTTGATTGCATTTCACAGTAACATTTAACATAATCCTGTACTCACCATGTATTTCTTGTATACTTAAAGCTAAGACTTGATCAGATTCAAGGTTGCTTTTTTTTCTTTACAAATAAATGAACAAAATCTTTATTATATTGTTTCTTTCAAGGTTGCTTTTTGACAGGAATACTTAAAAGGTTGTGTTGTGTATTTCCAACAAGACCACACAATTTTGGCTACCTATTTGCGAGGATAACAGCCATTTATGGTTCATCATTCTGGTCTACTCAAGAAACAGAAACTACACAGTTAATCAAATATTGGGCATTTAATATAAGGATGATTAAGTTAAAGAGTATTAATCATTCTTATAATTATCAATATTATTATTATACTTATATATAATAATTATTTTATGTCAATATCACATTAATTAATGTATTGTTAATTTTACTGACATTAATCAATATTATAGATATTAATATTTTTCTTGTTAGTAATGAGAATTATTAAGATAGAAGATTAGCTAGGAAGATGTGAAGAGGCCTCCCTTTATATCTCCCTATGTCTCAGGGGGAGTACTCAAGGAAAAAGAAACAAGGAAGGGAGGCTCCTTCTCATGATTGGAGTTCCAGCATTGTTGGAGAAAGTAACCTTTCAGAACACTAGACAGCAACCAAGTTTACTGGGCTGCCTGACCAAAGCTGTCCATAACCACCAGGCAAGCAAGAAAGAACTCAATGGGGGAATGTGTGCTGAGGCCAGTGGGTGAAGCCTCAAGTGTGCAATGGTTGAAGGGCCTGGTATACAGCACTCACATTGGGAGGGCCATGGGAAGCAGTGTTCTGGGGAGCAGGCCAGCTCATGGTGGAGAGAGTCTCCAGGAGGGGTTGGGGCTGCACTGCAGATGCAAGGCCACATCATGAGGACTGAGGCAAGGTAGTTACTGGGTCCAGGCTGGGGCTCTGAGGTCACTGAGGGACTGCACATTCTGGACATGTGACTGGGGCAGGGCACAGTTGGTTGGCCCACACACACCAGGCATCAGGAGCAAGAGAAAAGAAAGCTAATACTCTGGAACCTGGAAGAAAACCCCCTTCCTCTTGCAGTGTCCCTCCAGCGCCCTCTACTGCCAAAGCTTAAATTAACATTGATCTCATTGTAAAGGAGAAAGGCTGGAGGAGTGGGGTCTGTTATCATGGAGCAGGTACTGAAGGGTAGATTTAGGCCCCAGATGCCATCAATTGATAACTGGCATAAAAATCAGTGGCTAAGTCCATTATTTCACTACATGTTGCAAATTGGTGATATTTTATTTCTATCTTTCTTCCTATATTAGCTGGGACGTTTCCAGAGGGAGAAACTTCTCATATCCTCTCTGGTTGCCCTGAGGCAAATATGTACAAGAACTTGGCTTCTGCTCCACTGCTGCCATTTTTCCTCCTGTCTCCTAGTTTAGATCCTTAGGGTCTCAGAACATTTTGCTCATTCACCCTACCTTTAATTCTACTTCTGGCCCTCTGACGTCTCTCTTTCTCTCTGGTCCTGACTTCAGCTCAAAGTTATTTTCTTACCATCTCCTAAATGTTGACTCTGCCTGCAAATTCCTTGAACAGAATACATGGGAAGCAGAACTTTTCGTTTGCATCTCATGGAATCTTCACAAACACCTTATGAAATGGGTGTTATTGTCCAAGTTTTACAGGTGTGGCTCCTGACTGAGGCTTAAGGAGGTGAAGTGAGAAGTAGCAGAGAGCTGGGATGAATGGTGACAGCTGGCTGACCCGGGTCTCTTCACCTTCTGCTGATTTCTCTTCACAATTGCAAACTCACAAGCCTCATGGGTTCTCAGGAGGTCTCTATTTTCTACTATATTTCTAGGTCATTAAAAATGTTCTTGAAGAAAAAAAAAATGTTCTTGACATTGTCTCCTCCTGGAATCACCACTGAAAACTCCCCATCTCTCTGCCAGGATTAACTCCTCCAGTATCTAATCCAGGTCTTTATTTCCAGGCTGGGATTTCTTCTCAATGCCATTTATTATAACTGCATTTAGTTCCATATGACTTAATTGTAGTTTATTTTCTCCAGTGTCTTATTGATGGGACGGAGATCTAAATCCACTCGAGTTTTGAAGATATTACTTGACCTCCCCCATCATCCACTGCCTTTCCTCCCCCTGCACAAAGAAGGGAGTGAGAACAGAGGTGAGCACTTCTCTTCCCAGAGTCAGTTATGCTACCCAAGGGATTGTGAAGAAGGAAATAAACAATAGCCAAACCTGGCACTGACATCAAAACTGGCTCCCTTCATTCTCCACTTCAGGAAATCATGAGCCTGCAATGAAGTCCTGATCACTCCAGCTGTGCGGGGACAGCTGTAAGTCATACTGAGATCTTCCTGTTCCTCTCAGCTCTCTCCACTTCAACAACTCACCTGTTACTTTTCCTTTTCTCTTTCATCTTCCCCAATCCCATAGCTGTCACTTCCCCCTCCCGATCTTCCCGAGCCCCCTCCCCTCCGTTCCTTCCTCTTGGTATGTGCCCCACTCTCTTCCTCTCTTTCCTTCCTCCAACTCAGGCTTTACTGGCAAAATCAAACAACATAACAAAAGAATGAGGAATAAGCAAACAGCTGCCTACCCTCACTTGGAAGTCCCTGGGAAGCAGCTTCCTTCGCCACCATTGATACAGCGTCTCTGCCTTTCAGAGTGTTTGGCCCTCGTTCAAGGCCAGGCACAGTGGCCACAGAGTCATTGTGTTGAGATGAAGGTAGATTTCATGTGCTTTCTATTTTTAGATGCAGTTGTGTTTCTGGAAAAGGCTGCACGTAGCATAATAGGAAATTCTGAGAGTGTGAAGACTGTTTCCTGCCAGTTAAAGCATTGTTGTCTTTGGCTGTTCTGACAACAGCAGAAAAGCCTTGGAGTCAATGGAGGAAGGTGGAGGCGCAGGGGCGGGACCTCTGTGCTGAGTGGAGGAGGAGCCAAGTCTGGAGCTGGGAAAGTGGAGATTGCTAGGAAATACGCTGTAGAATCCTGCCGGAGGATGAAACCAGACTCCCCTACCCCTGAAAAAAGGGCTGATTACTTTGTAAAAATAGATGTCAACGTGGGGTCTGCTTGGGCAAGTTATTATCTGCTCATTCCAGGCTGTTTGTTATGAAAATGGTCCAAGAGTAAGTGGGCACCTGATGGATACTGAAGATGTTATGAGGACAGTCAGTGATGATGAGGATGATGGGACAGTGATGAACGTGTTGGAGAAAGTCACAGGTTCATTTATTTTATTTATTTTTATTTATTTTTTTTTCTAATTTGATCTTTTTTTTTAATTATTTTTTATTGAGTCATAACTGTGTACAATAATTCAGTCTTGGAGTACAGTGTGCGGGCTTCCCATACAATCGGAGATATTTTTATCAACCTGATTAATATAACATTCATGATATTTTCTCATTTACT
>CAUYRH010102683.1:0-50315 GCA_963574655.1 Perodicticus potto | reverse complement strand
TGGCGGGTTTGAATCCAGCCCGGGTCCACCAAACAACAATGACGGCTGGAATCAAAAAATGTCCAGGTGTTGTGGCAGGCACCTATAGTCCCAGCTACTTGGGAGGCAAAGGCAGGAGACTCACTTGAGCCCAGGAATTGGAGGTTGCTGTGAGCTGTGATGCCACAGCACTCTATCCAGGGTGACAGCTTGAGGCTCTGTCTCAAAAAAAAAAAAAAAAAATGTTTGTTACTTATATCAGGGTACAAAGAGTTTAAAGGTATGGTGGTTGCATTTTAGATAGGCATCTTTTTAATTAATTAATTAATTAATTAATTTTTTAGAGACAGAGTTTCACTTTGTCGCCCTCGGTAGAGTGCTGTGGTGTCACAGCTCACAGCAACCCCCAGCTCTTGGGCTTAGGCAATTCTCTTGCCTCAGCCTCCTGAGTAGCTGGGACTACAGGCGCCCGCCACAACACCCAGCTATTTTTTGTTGCATTTTGGCAGGGGCAGGGTTTGAACCCGCCACTCTCAGTATATGGGGCCGGTGCCCTACTCACTGAGCTACAGGCGCCACCCACAGATAGGCATGTTTTAAAAGGTTTTTATTTCTGTTTTATATTTTTAGGTTTTTGGAAACCTGAAAGTAAAATCTAGGCCCCATCTCGACATTTCTCCCCGGTGTTTTCTGTGGGAGCTGATTTATTTCCTGGACCCTTGCCCATAGGCTTTTGGGTAGATGCATCTGTTTTTTCAGGGCTCCATAAGAGGAAATAACAAATTTCCAAAGCCCCCTTTTTGCCCCCATCTTAATGGGGGCTAGGGCTGAGGGAACTTCTTGAAGGTAGCTGATTTTATGCTAAACTCCCCTTAAAATGAGCTTCCCCAGCAGGCTTTCCCACATGCATTTCTTAACCCAGATGGCCTCGCCAGCCTGGACACCTGGCTGAGGAGAATGAGCCTGCACCTCCTGTCCGCATTAGTGCCGCTCCCATGATGGCTGATGATGGTCTCAGCTGTGCCCATTCCGGCCCTCCCTTGGAATGCCAGGGAGATGGGGATGGACTTGGCGAGGGAGATGGGAAGGACTTGGCGAGGGAGCCTTTCCACAGCAGCTCCACTAAGGTACCCGTAAAGCCAAGGGTGAATAAACTATCCTTCCTTAGAAGGATATTCCCCTTATTTCTAAACCAAATTAGGAAGCAGCAAGATCATTTCCAGGGAAGATGGAAGATGGTGCTGGAGACTGGAGAATTTGTATGCCCCTTAGGACACACCCTGACAACACAGCTTTATATCCTGGGACAAAGGGATTCCTGCTTTTCCTGCAGCCTGTTCTGGGGAATGAGTCTGGTATCAGTCATTTACACACTAGTGTGAATATAGGATACTGGTTTATACTTTTATTTTTTTATTTTTTTTGAGACAGAGTCTCACTATGTCGCCCTTGGTCAGCTCATAGCAAACTCAAACTCTTGGGACTAAGTGATTCTCTTGCCTCAGCCTCCTGAGTAGCTGGGACCACAGGTGCTCATCACAATGCCTGGCAATTTTTTGGTTGCAGTTGTCATTGTTGTTTCGCAGTCCTGGGCCAGGCTCAAACCCGCCAGCCTCTGTGTATGTGGCCGGCACCCTACTCACTGAACTATACGCGCCAAGTCAGGATACTGGTTTTTAGACGTTAGGAAATAGGGAGTGACATCAAGCTTCAGGTAGGGGCTTTGAAGTTGTGGTTCCTTCCCCCTCTCTGGAATCGCTCCATGATCCTCTCCTGATGTGGACCCAGGGAACTGAGATGTTTAGACAGAAAAGGAGGCAGTGTAATAGGGTCCCCCCTGGAATCCAAATGATTCTGGAAACTCTACAGTCCCCAACCACCAATGGTGGAGCGATGGCTTTCACAAACATATTTAGTGTCTTTTACAAGCTTTTAAAATTCAAACTATATAATATACTCGTGCAAGTCTCCAAGGTTTTTCAAATGGATAGTGAGTAGAAAAAAAGTTGAAGCTATATGAAAGAATCTGCAGAGTTAAGACAGGCAGGCAGGGGTGATGAAGATTTAACTTGTGGGGCTGTCACCCTCCAGCTACAGTAATTCTCTGCCATGAACAGAGAGACATGGCAGTGTCCCCGTCATCCTGACCAGTTTTCAGGCTGACATCTGCAAGGTGACAAGTTACTGACAGGTAACATGAAGAATTGGAAACATATCAATTCACAGGCCAGCCCCAGGAAAGCCTTGGTAAATTTTAACATGCTCTGGAAACTCCATCTCAGAACTGTTGACTGAGGGGCAGTATGCAAGGAGCCAGTAGTCATTTTTAGGCCCAGGACCCTGGTTGGAGGAATTATATTTCCTGACAGTCATGTTAGCAAACTTTGTCTCACCTGATGGTGACTGGTCGCATTGGTTCTCCCAGGGCCGGGTTGGGCGTAGAGAACTGACTTTAGCTCACACCCCCATGGTGTCACCAATGTCCATTAAGTTGGTAGCAGAATGAGAAGCAGCTAAAGATTGTGTCTGATTTGTGGTGTTTGATCAACCCTGGCTTTTCTTGCTTCCTCTGTGGGTCCTTGATGGTTACTTTGAGAATTCTACTTTGAGAATCCTGGGCTCTTCACTCCAAAAGAGACCTTAGGATTCATCCAGCCTGCCCCACTGATTGCAGATTGGGGAAATTGAGGTCATCGTTCTTTAAACCACCAGTAGAAGGATGTTGGCTCAAGGCTACACAATGTCCTGTAGATACCTGGGAGGGAAGGGCTAGCCCTAGGGGTCTTCCTGTGGCATGCGCCAGGTTTCAGATTAGTTTAACAGTCACATCTTGAAAGTTTTTTGTGTCCAAAGCACAGGAAGAAGATATAGATGAAAATATTAATTTTCTGACCTGGAAGGAGCTTTAGAGAAGAGCTATTCCTGTCTGTCCCTGGCAGATGAAAACACCAAAGTCCAGAGTGGGTCCAGGGCTCATCTGAGGGGACAGAGCTCCATGCAGACTTGTGGTGAGTTGAGTCAGGCTCTAGGATAGTGCTGAATGCTCAGAAAAGGGTGCCAAGGCTCCAAGACCTGGAGGAAAGAGACAATGGGCTAGAACAGACTCCATCGAGGAACTCCCATAGGTGGGAGCAGAGGCAGGAACTATCTTGGCACCGGGGTGCTCTTGCTCATCCCCAGCTCAGGAATTCAAGAGTGGAGGGTATCAAGAGCTGCAGGGTGACTCCAGTGCCCGGCCTGGGTCTATGGTGATTGCACCTACAGGGTAGAAAGTGGAGTAGACAGGAGCCATCAGCTGTGCTCGCATGCAACAAGTGCATCCTGCTATCAAGGTAGCGCCATCAGTGGCTTACGAGCAAGGGGACAAGGCCAGTGTGACGTAAGTGACAGGGATGCCCTTGTCTTCCTTTGATGCTATGTCCTTTTGATAGACCACTCTCTCCCACCCTTAACCTCCATTGTCTGTTCCCCTGACTGTAGGCCAGTGGGTTTCTTTAGAGGGCATGCTTTCTGGCTCTCCCCATTGAACACACCTCCACCAGAGGCTGGCTGATAGAAAACTCCCCTTTAGCTGCTGAGGGAGGGAGACGAAGCTGTCAGATCTCCAGGGAGAGTTGGCTGAATTGTATGCACAAGGGCTTGTGGACCTGGCAAGACTATCTGCCCAGCGCTCCAAAAGAGAAGGCAAAATGTCCATAAGTTGGCCTCCTGCCCCCCACAAATGTGGTAATTCCAAATGTCACCTTGGCATTTTCTTCTCAGATAAATTCTGTCTTGTTCATATCACAAGAAAATTGGAAACATGGACTTCAAAACTTCCGTGTTTATTTCTCAGTCCTCTGATTGACTTGCCGTCTGACATGTCGAACTATTAAATTTCTTTCATGGATAAATGTGAACATAGGCTGTGAGATTTTTATCTTTTGAGTACTGGAGACTTGGGATTTATTTGGATTGAAAGTAAAGAATTTCGACCTCCATATTGTTGTGAGTGTGTGTATGTAAAGGAAAAGGCTATAAGGCAAGGGGTAGCTAATATTAATTGATTTTGAAGAGCCATATGGATTTTAAGACATCACAGCTGATTCAAAAGCTCAGGAGATAGCCTGCTAACATGGCCTTCAAAAACTCAGGGATGGGGAAGATTTGAAGAAAAGCGGTATTCCATCATAAATCAATAAAGCAGACCGCATAACAAAGGGGTGCATTAAATTTGGGGGGTGCTTTGCCTCTCGGAACCTACATAAGAATTTTATGCATTAGTTCCTTGGAAACTTCTAGCAAAACACACAAGAGAGATGCAGAAATCATCCTGTTTTGAAGGTGGAGGAATGAAGACCCAGGCAGTAACCTTGCCACAATAATTTTGGGACAGAGGTAGAACATATAAATAATGTTTCATCCTTTGTTCTGTCTGACAGGGCCTGAGAGGGATGCCAGTGGTTTCCTGGGCAGTGAACTCTCAGCCTTGCAGGAGGATGGGGTGGAGCAGGACTGGTGAGGGAGGAAGATGGGGCTCATTACCATCACCATGCAGGAGCGTGTTGGTGTGCAGTGTGGAGTGGCGTGAGGAGTGTTGATATTCCTGCCTCTTCCTTGCTGAGAAGGTCCTGCTGGCTTCCAGGGAACCCTGGCCATGCAGAGGGCATGGGCTGGAGGATCTCTGGACCAGGATCTACACAACTCCATTTTTTCTTTGCAAATGACCTCCTTGATCTACAGGGGAAAAAAAATCAATTAGAACTCTTTGATAGGTACATTCATTTGGAATTTATTTGGCTCATTTTATATGAGAAGAATAACACTTTTTCTAGGAAGCAAATGTGGAAAGTCTGTTTTTGAGGTTAACAGTATATCTTTGATGTGTACGTGTAAATAAAAGGACATCAGGAAACTGCTGTAGATATTTACTTTGAATGGCAGATATTTATAGAGAAGACTTGGTGCCAGAGAGACACAGATTTGGTGTGGGTCACTGTTTAGATGGAAAATTTGGGTTTTCTGTGCTAGGCCCTAGGGAATACACAATGGAGCTCCTATGATATGGGAGTATATACTATAAATAATATAGTATATATCTGGATGGTGGGAGTGGCAAGATTAGGTACCGCACAATGTTTTTTAACATTTTTTTTTTTTGGCTGGGGCTGGGCTTGAACCCGCCACCTCCAGTATATGGGGCCGGCACCCTACTCCTTGAGCCACAGGCACCTCCCGTGCACAGTGTTTTTTAGCAGAGGAGATGGCAGAGAGGGGCTGGTGAAAGTTCAGAAAGACATTTTATATTGCTAGGGTTGTTAGATGTTGGGGTGAGCTTCAAATCCAGCACTCAGGTTTTCACTAAAACACCTGCTGAAGAACTCTACATTTCCTCCCTTAACTCAAATACTCATCTCAACAGAGAAAACTAGGCTTTTCACTCTTGTGTACCATTTGTGGAGCTATAAATGAGAATTAACCTTCCTAGAAAGCATCAGATATCCAAGGCCTTCTAGCATGGATACTCTTGGACCCAGGAATTCTGCTTTTAGGAAATAGAGATTTATACAAGATGTATGAGTCTGACCTTGGTCACGGTAGCAGAAAACTGGAAGTGACGTAATTCCCCAAAAGGGAAAAGGTAACAAAGTCATTGGTTATAGCAGGCAGCCGTGTACAGTTGTTCCCTCACTCTGTGATCTACCGAGTGCCTACGAAATACGGGGTACGTGGCAGGTGCGAAGTAGATTGTGACAGATAAGACTGACAGTCTCAGCCTACCTGGAGCATGCGATTTTATTGCAGAAATAGATTTCATATAATGTGAAGTGGAAAAAAGCAGAATAATAAGTATATATTCATTTATGGTGTGATTCCATTTTTTGTTATACAAATAGAAAAATCCTAAAAGACTGTTGAGTTCTTAACAGACGTATAGAAGCTTTCAGCAATGGGAATATGTACATGTATTATTATTACACGTGCTCCCCTCCTCTACATGTTTTTACTTTTTTACAGTTTCCAAGCTTTTCATGGTGGCCATTATGACTTTTGTAATTTTAAAAAAATGATGACTTTTGGGAAAGAGAAAAGTCATCGGACCTAGGTTCTGGATCCAACTCTTGCTTAAGCTTGTGGTGAGACCTCGATGGAATCAGAGGACCTCTCTGAGTCTCCTCTGAACACTGGGGGAAGGATCGCTGAGTCTCCAGCTCCCGTTTCTGAGATCTCAAGCTCTGGTGCCTTCTGAGGTCCCTGGGGGATTTTCTGCAGCCTGGAAAGGCCTGGAGCTTTTCCCAGCAGGCAGGATGCTGAAGCCCCCCTCCCTGCGCACTTCTGATCTCTAGGGCATAAGCCCTACAGATTACTACAGCAATCTGTACTCAAATGGAGAAGTTCATTTCGGTATTAGGCATATGATAATTAAATTAAGGAAGTGCCTCTTACCTAGCAAATAAAAACAAATCATGATTGATTTACCTGGACTAACCCAGCCAAATCTCACTGCACCCTGAGCAAATAAAATGACGGCAGCTCCATTGATTGAGCCTTACGCAGGTGCGGTCGCTGTATTTTGCAGTCATTTCTTGGTTAAGGCTCCAGACACCCTGAAGTTGATACTCGTCATCCACGTACTACAGGAGGGGACCTTGAGCTCAAAATTCAGGTATCCCGAGGAGGTCACTCGGGTAGGAGAGGCTAGAATGCAAACCCTAGTCCATCTTCTCTGCGCTCCCTCCCAGGCGAGAAGCAAGCTCTACTGTGACCATAAAAACAGATGTCTGAATCCAGGGAATGTGTGAGGGATGTAGTGATCCCTCGAAGGGCCAAACCCTGGGAACCTGAGGAACGCAGGGATTTTTAGGATGACTCTGATAAAACCTGAGGCAGAGAAAACTGCTTTAGCTGCCTTTCTGGGAGGTTGAAAATGATAAAGTTGGGTTTTAACAGAGAGAAACAACCACCTTCATGCTCGCTATAAGAACCTTTTCTCCTGCTTGTGATTTGAAATCCAAGGCCAACTATTACACTTTATAAACCTGTAACTCCCAAAAGAGTGATAACTTAGGCTGAGACCTGACTTTGTTTTCTGACTTTATTTTTTAATATTTTACTTGGTATGCTCCAGCTTTGCTTCTTTAGCGGATATTCACAGACAGTAAGGTAACAGGAGATACCAGGGCTGCACAGGAAAATTTAAGTTAAAATGAAACGTAACGATTTATTTCTGGCCGGGCATGGTGGTACACGCCTGTAATCCTAGCATTTTGGGAAGCCGAAGTCGGAGGATTGCTTGAGGCCGGGAGTTGAGATCAGCCTGAGCAAGAGCAAGACCCCATCTCTATGAAAGACAGAAAAATTAGCTGGACATGGGGCGTAGGAGACCTATAGTCCCAGCTATCCAGAGGCTGAGGCAGGAGGATTGCTTGAGCCCAGGAGTTTGGGGTTGCAGTGAAATATGATGATTGACGCTGTGGTACTGTAGCCCAGGCGACAGAGTGAGACCTTGTCTCAACAAAACAAAACAAATGAAACAAAAAACAGTTGTTTCTTTTCCCCATCAAAAGAATCTCCCAATATGATAGCTTCTATTTTCTGTGTTTCAATCCCAGCTCCTCTATATAGGGTAGCCATAAAGTTCGTCTTGAACACTATTTTAAATTGCACATGAACTTTATGGCCACCCTGTATTTCAGTTTCTTCTGATTTAGTTTATATAAGATGGCCAGATTAATCTTTCTAAAATACCCCTTTCATATGTTCTCTCCTACTTTCCCTAGAACATTCGATGGCTCCCCATTGTCCAGGGTGAAATACCAACTTACTAGTTTGGAATTCACTTTCCTTGCTATTCTGGCACCAGTTTTACCTTTTCAACCATCTTCTCTGATACTCCCATGAATGAGCCTTTGTTCAGATAAATTGGCCTATTCCCTGGTTCTCCGAATGTGCTCTTGGCTTTCCTCACCCTGAACATTTGTTTCACTGCACCTTCTAGTAAAGAACAAAGCGGAACGTTCTCCTTTCTCCTTTCCTTTTTCTGAAGTTCTGACCCAGCCTCTCAGGCATTGTTCTTTTTATTAAAAAAAAAAAAAAAAAACTTCTTGAATATCTCAGCCTGTGGTGATGACCTTTGTTGCCCTTATCACGTACTATCTTCAGCTGGAGTCCCGTGTCGTGTCAGACTATAACTAGCCCCGTGACGTGCAGTGCCTCTTACGGGGCTCAGTAGTGAAGTGGAATGAAAACAGTGTGCAGAGCGCAGCTGGCTAAGAGACAGCCTTTCCCCTCCCAGCCCTAGAATACTAGTATACCCAGAGCGGACCTCTTACCCTTCAGAAAACAAATAGCCGGTTCTTCCTTTTGTATTTTAAATGCATATTCTGGGGTATTAGCTAATTATTTGTCATGCACTTGCCAGCCATGACTAATCCTGTTTTATGAATGAAATGAAAGTAGAGAGATGGAAATACTTGCATGACCTCACAAAGCTGAGCTGTTGGTAGAAATAGAACTTGAACCCAAGTGTTGTCACCCTCTCTTCTTTAGAGCCTTTTCTGTAACCAGAGAGTAAATATTTTAGGCTTTGCAGGTTAAGTGTCTCTGTTACAACGACAGCACTCAACTGTGCCACAGTAGTGCAAAAGTGGCTGTAGACAATGCACAAACAAATGAGTGTGGCTGTGCTCCAATAAAATTTTATTTACAAAGACAAGGAGTGGGCTGGGTTTGGCCTGAAGCTTACTGACCCTCTACTTTAGAGGGTTCCCTCCTTTCTGTCCCTGACGTTGGGCTGGAAAGCCAAGTTAGCTCAGTTTGGACACTGAGCAGGTCCTCCTGTTGGGTGAAGGCTAATGTGTAAATTTATCCCTGGCTGGGAAAGAGTGACAGGTTAGGATAAAATTGGGAACCTCGGATCTTCAAGCAATAGACTGTGTACCTGAGCAAGCAATGCATAGGACGGTCATCCTGTGAACATGGGCCTTGGTCACAAGGGAGCCATAGAAACATATTGGGAGACTCATCATGGAACTTAGAGATACGTTGCTTCCCAGAGCAGACCCAGTCGGTGGGTCTGTGGGCAATGGCAGTGTCGGGTGCAGAGACGGAGACCTCGCTATGTGACATTTACTTCCATGAACTGTCTTCAGCCCAGAGAGCAGACCTGTTTCCTAAGGGAAACTAAGCTCAGGGTCAGAAAGACTGTGTGCTAATTTACAGTGAGAACTATCACTGCCTGAGAGTGGCCGTGGGAAGTGAGCATGGGAATCAGAAAGGTAAGGTTGGCAGGTTGAATGTTGAGTCCATTGGAAGAAGCAGGTGATCTGAGCACCCAGCATAACTAGATGCCCTTTTTGCTAAGACCCCAACCTTGAGGACAGGGGTTAATGCTGCTCTCACCTGTGTGGAATCTGCAGGAACCCTCTAGGATCCCCACCCTTTACCCAGTTCTACCCCCCCCACTCCTTTCGGGGGGACCCTTTATTTCTGTAACTATGTTAATATGGTCCACCTTGCTGCTTAGGAAAGAATGAGACACGGTTTTCTCTCTCTTTCTGACTTTGCATACCCTACTCGGCACTTGTTGGTCTAACCCTGCAGAAGGATGGTGCCCTTTTCTATTAATGCTAGTGAGGTGTCTAGGGTAGAGCCAAGACTGTGAGAGCACCAGAAATCATCAGCGACACCATTTTAATAGCAAGGACAACTGCAATGTGTTTTATTGGTTCCCTGTGCACTTCACGGCTCAGCTAATCACCATCCCAAGAAGATAAATCCCAACCCACCTTTTAATTTCATCACTTTTAGCATGAATGGTACAAAAACATAGCAGGTCCAGTCCTCTGCAGGGAGGACTGATTGCTAAGGGTCACGTAGTTGGGAAGCAGGGCCTTAGAGAAGGGACTGGTTGTGGAGAATTGCACGGGTGGGGAGTTCTTCAGACTCCAGGTATTATGCAGATGTTGTTGTTGTTGTTCTGAGTAGAGGCACTGAGGAGGGCGGGGTCTCTGGAGGAGGAGCTTGGAGGCTTCCACAAGCCCCTGGAGAAGGCAGGGCTGGGAGGAGGGGAAGCTGGAGGCCTAGCCACATTCCTACACTGGACTTAGGGCTTCTTTCAACATTCAAACCAGTGCCTGGTCCTCTCTGCCCGCATTCCTCCTAAAGAGGCTATTGTTCAACCCTCAGCATGGCTTGAACAAGGAGACCCACCATCCCCCTGTCTTACTATCTTGCTGCAGCCTAATTAGCACCACCCAAACCATAAATAACATCAAAGGAAACAACCTGCCCTCGACCAGAGGCCTATACATGCTGCCAGGAAGCTGCCACAGCAGCCAGAAGCCAGGGAGGCACCCAACCTCAAGGAAGGAGTGGTCCTTTCCTTTTTTGCCTTACTGGGGTGGGCAGACCAAGACACAGAACTGGTGTGAGAGGAGGCTCCCTGGCTAGGAACCTTCTGGAATCAGACTGCTCAGTTTAGTCCTAGCTCTGCCTCTTCTTGGCTGGGTGACCTTGGCAGGTCATTTTAACCTTCCTGAAGCTCAGGGCCCTCATCTGTAAAACAGGGATAATAGTACCTACCTCAAAGAGCTATTGGAAGAGTTAGATAGTCCACATAAGGCTATGAGCCAGCGTAGGGTTGGATGCAGGCTTTGTATGGCCTGAAGCCTATTCAACTGGAGATGGGCTCTTTAAGAATGTAAAATTACAAATACAATACCAGACATGAAAGTGAGCAATTATTTCAAGTGATGAAAGAAAACATAAAGAAGTATATGTTAAAAAAAAAAAACTGACAACCGTAACATCACAAAATCCAGAAAAAAATAACATAATATTACTAACCAGATGTTAGATATATGTCCACTTTACTCCTTTTCCTACATTTTTTAGGCTGTGTACTCTGATCATTTCTTCATATGACAATGATCTGGAATGTCATTATCTCTAGAGAGAATAGCAAGATAGTTTGCTCATTCCTATAGCATGGTTGGTTGGGATTTTTTTTTCATTATTGATAGTTTAAAAAAACCTTTTACGTTTAGGACAGTTGTCAAATTTGGGGAAACCTTTCTCA
This sequence comes from Perodicticus potto, assembly GCA_963574655.1. NCBI lineage: Eukaryota > Metazoa > Chordata > Mammalia > Primates > Lorisidae > Perodicticus > Perodicticus potto. Next base: position 39,277 of record CAUYRH010102683.1, on the reverse strand, counting down.
CGTTTCTTTCATATGCATACTACATACATATACTATACTATGTTTCCGCTCCTGGGTCTATTCTCCTTTCTCTAGAGAGAATAGGTCCTGAGAATAGACCCAGGAGCAGTATACTATACTATACTAATACTATATACTATACTATACTAATACTACACTATACTAATATTATACTATTCCATACTAATACTGTACACTAATAGAATATAGTATAAGCTATTCTGTATGCATGCTATATACATGTACTTACTATGTATATAATATATACTACGTATACTATTTATACATACTATAAGTAGTCAGGTTTTCGTCGAATGACTAATTTTATATACTGAGGATTTCATCCAACACATTGCTGGGGCCCCACTTGGGGCCTGTGAAAGTGGGGGGCCTTGAGCCTTAAGCTTCAGTGGTTCGTGGTAAATCCTCTTGTGAGTGCTCAATAAATGTTAACTAGATTATATTTTATTCGTTGACACTCATCTTTATAATTTTGGAATTATTGAAGAACGGGTTCTCATGCACGTGAAATATAACTCGGGTTAAACTTGTATAACAGCCATTCATTCATTATCATTTGTTAATTGTCTCCATGGGTCCACCTACCTCACATTGATCATTGGGAGCATTCTGTGACATAAAGCAGATAAAACAGCTAGCTCACTGTCATGTATTAACCTTCGATAAACTTAGCCCTTATGACCACTATCCTGTCTCCTGTAGCACCTGATCTTGGACTGGGCCCTTGAGGATATAAAGTTGAGATACTGTCCTTTGGCTCAGCGCCTGTGGCTCAACGGGCTAAGGCGCCAGCCACGTACACCTGAGCTGGCGGGTTCGAATCCAGCCCGGGCCTGCCAAACAACAATGAGAGCTGCAACCAAAAAATGGCCGGGCGTTGTGGCGGGCGCCTGTAGTCCCAGCTACTTGGGAGGTGGAGGCAGGAGACTCGCTTGAGCCCATGAATTGGAGATTGCTGTGAGCTGTGATGCCACAGTACTCCATCCAGGGTGACAGCTTGAGGCTCTGTCTCAAAAAAAAAAAAAGAGATACTGTCCTTCCCCAGGAGGTAGGAATGGGCCCAGGTTGGGGTTAAGCTCTGAGACCTCAGTAAAAACCTTGTTTTGCCTCAGGTTCTAAATAAAGCTGTTCTCCTCCATTAACCATGTCTTCCCTATGGTTAATTTTCATTCATGAATTCACCAATAATACTCTGTTGACGTGGCCACATTTACACAGGACAGCATACATTTAAAGTGCTCGGAGATAATGTATAATTTAGTACTTTTCTCCTAAATCTTTTTATTCCTATCAAGTCTAGCCACTAAATTTATCAAAATATGGTTTTCATAATGCTTTAATGACTTTATAATGATAGGAATATCCATGGACAGAAAATCCACCACTAACTGTATCTGTTGGGATGCTTTTGGTTGCAAGTGACAGAAACAACTCTAGTTGTCTCAACAACACAGGTGGCCCCTTGCACTGAGTCCTAGATGGACCTGCCCATTTGTCAACTAAGCCATTGCCTCTGGAGAAGAGGACAGTGTTAGTCCCCGCCATACCATACGGTTGGGAAATTTGGGGTGCTGTTGGCAAGAGGAGAATAGATCCGGGAGCAGAAACAACAGTGTGTACTCCAACACGTGGCCCTAAGTCACTTTACTTCTCTGGGCCTCAATTGCTTCATTAAATCAGGGGCTTATATGACACCCTTATTAAAATTTTTCATCAGACTGGCCTCTTATATTTTTTTTCTTCTTAAATTAACTGGTTTTTGTGATGAATAAACAAAACTTTTCTGGCCAGTGTTTTAAAGCTCAGAATGTAATTAGTACACAAATAGCTCTATTTAGATTAAATGATAAGTCAGGGTAGTCAGCATTAGTAGCTCTTCTTCCTACCCATGAGTTTGTAGATTTTGATCAAGAAAAATGAGAGAGAGAGGAGGGAGAGGAGGCACCCCGGAAAATGAAGTGTATAAACCTGCTCTATCTTAGCACCTGTGCCTTCTTTGAAGCCGACGTAACTTGGTGGTTCATTGAGAGAAGATCCAGGAAGGTCTGGGCAGAGCTTGTTTTTGTTACCATAACCATCAGAGGCTTTGCTCTAGGCTGGTGTCGGAAGGAAGCTGTGAGAGGTTTAATTTGGATTCAGAGGGAGCTGGTGTTGCCAGAGGCCCAGAGTTACTCGAAATGGCAGTGGAATCAGATCCCTGTGGATAGCTGAGGGTTTCCCAAGAATGAAACCACAGACCTCAGCTTTCTACTTCGTCCACGTTTTACGGAGCCTTTGGCTGGTCTTGAGATGAGATTGTAGAACTGGCACCAGGGAAGCTTTCAAGGAAGCATCTAGGTAGGGGTGGTTTGTGAAAGGAATGAACGCTTTGGCGATGGTGCTGGAATCTATTTGGGAGTGCCGGAGCTGTGATGGTGACGAGGGGGCAGGAGGCTTCCTCTTTGTTGCTGTGCACAGAGTTTGGGTGCATGTTCTGCAGGCAGTGGGCTGCCTTTGTGGAGAGTCATACCCCATAGGATGTAAGGGGGGGAGTTAATCTGATTAGTAGCATAGTCAGTGTGTTTTCATCGTGGTTGGTTAATTTTTGAATGTATTCAGAGAACTGGCAAAGGTTCATCTGTGCCTTTATCTAATTCTCTGTCGTAGGGCTTTTGGAAAATAGTTCTGGTGTGGTGCCCAATAGTGTTTCTAAACTGGCAGATAATAACCACCTAACACCGAACAAGAGAAATAGTTGAAAATGGTCTCTAATCAAGCGTCTATGATTGGGAAGCATTAGTTTGATGTGAGACCATCAGATGTTTGTCTTTGTGGTAGTAGGATACTGAAGGAGGGTTTATTTGGTGGACTGTGGGGTAGGGTGAGGATTGGAGAAACGGGAGATTGTTCAGTGAGCTGCCAAACAGGCACCTTTACAGGTGCTCGTTCCTTCTGAGGATCCAGATGGGAGATGGGGAAGGACGGGCAGTTTCTGGCCTGTCCTCTGGAGTTGTCCTCTGTCATGAGCTTTTACAAAAATTCTTTGTGTTTTAAGGGTCAGATAAGAGCACAGTGTCCCAGAGACTTTGGTGTTTTGTAGACATGTTTGTCCATGTAATGAATGTGTCCGTTTCTGTGTGAACATCAGCAGATGAGAGATGTAAAAAAGAGAAAGAAAGAAAGAGAAAACAAAAATACTGTAAAGAAGAAGCCTAAGAGGTAGATTACCAGCAACAAGTTACATTCTAGAATCTTGGAAATGAGACCTTGGAGAGTATTAACAGAAAGGAGGTTGTAAATCAAGGGGGTGGGCTCTGCAGGCCAAAGAGACTTGAGGTCTTAACTTTTCATCTCTCCTCTGGCAAATGACTTAACTTCTTAAGCCTGTGTCCTCACCTGTGAATGAGGATGACAGCACCTACCTTGTAAGGCTAGTGGAAAGATGAAATAAATAATGCAGGTAAAGCTCTTGGCAGGGTGCCTGGCCTGTGGGAAGCATTTGATCGCTTTTGTTGTTATGTATGTTTTATAAGTTTTTGGATCGCAGTAATTGGGTACTTGGTGTTCATTGTTTTGACTGTTGTTGTTCAGGTGCCTGGAATATCCTCAGGCAAAACTGACATCACCTTTGGTCCTCCTTAGGAACATTAGGAGCAAAGTGGATAACAGACCGTCTGAACACGCCAGCTTTCCCACCAATCAGGGGAGAGGTGAACTCTGCTGTCAGACGCATCTCTAGGAAAGATGGGATGTGTGACTTAGTTTCAAAGTAATATTCTGTCCACACCCTTCCGCAGAGAGGTGACAGAAATCCAGTTAGTGGAGAGCCGCTGAAATTTCAAAGTGATGCCATTTAAGTCTTTTCCATTTCCGTGGTTGGAATTGGGTTTCTACATCATAAATTTGATTAAAACACACACACACACACACACACACACACCCCATCATGCAGATGTACAGGCAGGAGGGAACGAGGAAAACTCTGTCCCTCCTGCTCAGTTTTGCTGTGAACCTAAATCTGCTCTCAAAAATAAACCCTACCGAAACAAAACAACTGTAAAAACTCTTACACAGAGGATTGAAAAGAATGGCTTCTTACTAGATACAGAAACATGGATTAAAAACGTGCTAAACACGTGGGGACCGACCAGATTGCTGTCAGTAGGTGGCAAAGTACTTTCCTATAAATATTGCAAGTCTCCTCTTTCTCTACTTAAAAAAAAAAAATTGCTTTGCATTTCAGACAACAGAAATGGCTGGACAAGGCTTTTAGTTCATGTGCAAGAAACTGTGAAAACAATGTGAAAGATTTTCCTTAAATGGAGACACAGTTGGGCCCAGTCTCAGGATGAAGTTAAAGCCTGGGCCTTAATTTGCCTTCCACTTGTCATCTGTGAGACCGTTAGCAAGTTCTCCGGCCCAAGATCATTCATTTCCCCCCCACAATTTCGTGGTGTGTGCGGTCCACCAGTCAGTTTCAAACTTTTCTTCCTTTTTTTTTTCAGTTTTGGCTGGGGCCGGGCTTGAACCCACCACCCCTGGTGTGTGGGGCCGGTGCCCTATTCCTTGAGCCATAGGTGCTGCCCCAGTTTCAAACTTTTCTGCTTTCACTTTTGGTTAGTCAGAACCTCCATCTGGTGTTATTTGAATAGGAGCATTTTTCTGTGGTTTTTCTGTGGTTCCTTCTCAAAGTATTCAAAGCAGTTTAAAAATACAAAATGTTCAGTGATCTGACCAAGACTTAATGTAATTATTTATTTGGGGACTATTTTTTTTTTTTAATCTATTAAACAGATTTGAAACTCTTAACTCTTCTGACGTCTTGGAAATAGATACTAGGATTCAAAGAAAAAAGGGGGGGTTGAAAAATATGGGACTTCTTGCCACCAATCGTAGTGCTTTTAGTAGTGACAGTCGTAGCCAATAGCACAGTTTATAAAAACAGAAGAGCTAAAATTCTTTATTTATTATTAAACAGGAAACTGAAAGGAGTCTGTAGCAACGTGGTGGGTTCTCAACAGACCTGCTGCTGTGTTTATCTGCGCCGAAAACGCCTAATGGAGACATTCCTTCTTTTATTGTTATGTTTCGTTAATCTTAACGAAAACATGACTATTAACAGGTTCTGTACTGTTAAGGTTTTGAAGCAACCTGTTTCCACTAGAACCAAAGAGAATTTGGAAGCAAACCGAAAAGCTCTCCGAGAGTGGACAACGCTTTGCACTTTTATTTTGCCTTTGTGCGTTGCTGTCACTTGTCCAACATGCGCTTATGAATATTCTTGTGGGAGACCTGGGCTTCATTTTAAGGTCAGCCTTCAATTTCTAGAGAATATAATTTGCTGCTATTTTTAGAGCATCGCGCTTGCTTGTAATAACTAATGGAAAAAACTCAAAAGAGAAATAAATGTGTAACAGCTGTGTCTGCTTAAACTTGATTAAAGGCGGTAAAAAGTAAACAGAAGAATGAATTTGACAATGGACAAGGGAGAGAGACAAGTATCCTTCTCATTGTGAAAAGTTTTACAGACATAACTTGCTTCACTTCAGAAGGCTGGGCAATGTCTGTGTTTAAAGTTTACTTTGCTGTTTGTCTTGAGTGGGATCAGTGTTGTAGTGAATAATTTATAGCCAGCATGAATGAGCTCATTAGTCACCTTTTCAGACTTTAAATGAGTTTTGTGGTTGTCATTACTCGAGCCTTCTGTTCAGCCGCCGAGCAAAATGACAGTTTGGCAGTTGGCAGCCTTGTTGTCGGCCGCCTGCTCCCCTTCAGGTCTGTGTTGGTTTTTGTATTTCATTGAAACCTTCCCTTGCTTAACCCTGCACTGGTCCAGGAACTCCCACACTTCAGATGCCTTTTGCACCCCAAGTTTACATGAGAAGTTTTTCAGGGATTAAAAAAAAACAAAACAACAAATCAACTTTCAGTTGTGTCTGCCAGAGAAAATGAAGTGTATGAAACGGGCGTTTTCCAGCAACTCCTGGGTATTACTTCCTTTGTGCTTAGTTTGATGGTCAAGGGATTCAAAAGCAAAAGGCAAGCTGGGGAGTTGTGGGGCAGCTGAAGCAGGCTTTCACATGGTGGTGGGCACTATAGGCAGGGGATGCCATTGGAGTCTGGAGGAAGATGCATGCTTCAGAGTGGGCTTGTGTTATTCCAGTTCTGAGCGTCAATATGATGTGGGTGATGTAACTTGCTATGGCAAGTCGGCAGGGCCAAAGGACACCACATGGTTCCTACAAAGGGGTTGACAAGATGACCGTTCAAGATCCCATCCAAGAGACTGAGGTCTAGGATCGATGGGAATGGCTGTAACCTCTTTCCCGTCTCTACTTTTCCCAAGTCTGAATCGTGAAGAGGGAGCAAACAGTTGCACCTTCTCCCTGACTGTGCCATTGGAGACTAGCCTGGGAGGCTGGTCTGGGGGGGAGACAAGCCTGCACATGTGGGATTTCTTTGGAATGGACGTCATGGAGTTCATCTCTTCCTTTGAAGCTGGCTGGGACAGCTTCACAGAGCTCTGACATTCACTCCCTGGCGCTGGACTCCATCGGCAAGTCCAGGACATTGTGGCTTGCTCACCTTGGTCTTTGGGTAGCCTCTGTGGGCATGCATGATGCATGGATGCTTGCCCGGTGTGTCTCAGCCGAGTGCCTGGACCCCTGCTCTGAGGTCTCTCAGACGTTTGCTATGAGCAACAGGCACTTACGGTTGCCGTCCCCAACGTGGGCAGCACCCCTTCCGGGATCCATATTGTTAGACAGCTGGCCTAGCACTGTGTGAGGCATGTAGGAAAGATGTTCCATATTCCTCCCTGGAAGAAATGCCAACTTAAAAAGGATGCCTGGTTGTTTGGGGGCCAAGTCTTTGAAACCAGTCAGAGTCACGTGTCTTTGAGTACAGAGAAATGAGGTACCCACAGACAGAGCTTCAGCAACTCATTGAGCTACATCCTTTCCAGACCCCACTCCTGTGCTATCGAGCACTCACGTGCAGTCATGTCTCACAATTTATGGGCAAGTTTTGCTTGCACCTGAATTTCAATATTAAAGGCACAACATAGGCTATGTTAGGAAGGAGTTGCAGTTTCAAAACAGAAAGTGTTAGTGAACTTCGCTATCCATTACAGAAGCTCTATCAGCTTGGTAGGTTGACGAAGTTGCTCATCTCTGAAAAAGAACTCCGTACAGCGGAGAACTATATTGGTAATATTGTAATCTGTGTACTCTTTCCCACAGAGTTCATCAAGTTTGGAGCTTTTATTTGTTTTTAAAAGACCATTGTAGGGAGAAGAATCGATTGTTTTCTTTCACACCTCTCTGAAAAAGTAAAATGAGGAAAGCTATTTCTTGGCATGGGGAGGCCTTTGGCTGACTCCCACTGAAACCCATGAGACTGTGTACTTGGTGTGCTCACTGGAGAGAGGAAAATGATAAAATCTCTTAAAAACTTTGGAGGAGGAAAATGTTGATGATGCTACTTTTCTTTGACTAATCTGTAGAGTTAGGAGAAACCAGCTTGAGAGAGGGATAAAAAGGACCATTTTTTTCCCATTAAGTGATCAATATTTTTGATTACCGCTGTGCCACATGCTCTCAGCAGAAGAGAAGTATATGACAAGGTCCTTGCCTCTCAAGGTCCTTGCTGTTAGGTATCTAGTTGATTTATTTTTTATTACAAAGATACATGATACTGTATTGATTATGACGTAGAAGCTGAACTTTGGCTTTTTGCAAGGAGTGCCTTTTCACTGAGTTTGTAACTCCCCCTTTTCTCCCTCCTCCTCTATTTCCTGGTCACAGTTTTTTCTCCCTTGAGCCCTCCTGCTCTTATCCTTCACAGACCTTGACCCCCAAACGGTTCTTTAAGAAGAAGCCAAATGTTCTGGAGTGAATTCCTTGGTTCCTACTTGGAACATGGCTCCAAACTCTGTGGACTATGGCTTCACATCCTAGTCCCATCTAACAGCTAGGTGACCTTAGATACCCAAACCTTCAGGTTCCTCATTTTTATAAAATGGAAATAATAGCACCTACTTCTTGTGATTGATGTTATGCTGATATGAGTATTTTTAGGGTTTTAGAATACCCGCGCTGAGTTATATGCCATCTAAGTGTTTGTTTGATATACTCAATCCTCATTATTGGTAGATTTTTGTATTTACAAATTCACCCATTTGCTCAGAGTTATCTGTCATCCTCAAATCAATACTCCTGGTGCCTCTGTGGTCATTCGTGGACATGGGTGCCAGTGAGTCACCCAGTGTGAATTTTCCCAGCTGAGACTGAATAAAGCAATGTTCTGCCTTCTTATTTAGCTCTCATTAATAAACAAGTGTCCTTTTTGTGATCTGTTTGCGCCACACTTTTGTGCTTTTTTTTGATATCTCTGTTTAAAATGGCACTCAAGCATAATGCATAAGCACTATTTAGTATCCCTACGTGCAAGAGATCTGTGATGGGCCTTATGGAGAAAGTATGTGTGTTAGATAAGCTTCATTCAGGCATGAGTCACAGTGCTACTGGTTGTGAGTTCCTTGTTAATGAATCAACAATATATATTCAATAGGTTTTCTTTAAATGGAAACACACAAAATAATGTGTTGATAAAATTATGTATTGATTGGTTAATGAAAATGTTGTGACTGGAGGCTGGCAAGAGCCTAACCCTATATTTTTCCTAGGAGCAGTGTTTCAGGATTTGCTAATTGAGTGTTTGTGCCATACATTACAGAACATAAGTATTCTGAATAACAAGAATCAACTGTAGATAAATGGAGTCTGAGAACTCAGAGAGGCAACCCCCTTTTTGAAAGGCTCCGGACCATTGGGGGTATCCCTGGGGGGGGAAGGAAAAGTTTTAGCTGGTCACAGATATTCTACCAGATCTGGCAAAAAGAAAAAGTTGTAACCATGTTTGGTTTCTTATTAGCATAAATTGTTATAGAAAATATGTCTAGAAATTGAGAGCAAATGTTGCCACTTCCCCACAAATTCCTTTTTTTTTTGACACAGAGTCTCACTGTGTCACCCTCAGTAGAGTGCTGTGGCATCATAGTTCACAGCAACCTTCAACTCCTGGGCTCCAGCGATTCTCTTGCCTTAGCCTCCCAGGTAGCTGGGACTACAGGTGCCCGCCACAATGCCCGGCTATTTTTTGGTTGCAGTTGTCATTGTTGTTTAGCAGGCCCAGGCTAGGCTCGAAACCACCAGCCTCGATGTATGAGACCAATGCCCTACCCACTGAGCTACGAGCACCGCCCCCACAAATTCTTAATTTGAGAGTAGTTAGAACTCTTGAATCTTGGAGCCTACATAAGAGTTGGTAGAGAAAGTTCGTTACACAAAATCTATAAACCAAAAGGCTTCCCACAGCCAGATGATAGACCTCAGAATGCAGGGTATAATGTTTGTTATACTTAGCAATTCTGTTTGCTTGGAGTACTAGCTTTTTCAGAAGGGGATCATTTTACCCTTCCTGATTGAAAAGATCACAAAATGCTTTCATTTGGTGAAAAGCTTTGCCAACATATTTATTTTCCCCTAAACTCTTACTTTATGAAGTGTTTGCAAATTGTTTCACACATACAGTCTATGAGAATGTGAAAATGATTCAGAAAGGGAAAGCTTCACTTAAAACTACTGGAAAATGCAGATGGAAGCCGGCAAAAGAAACATGAAGCCATTGTGGCCCACAGACTGTAATAATATACCTCAACCCTCTTCAACAGTTTCCAGGTTTTTTTTATTTTAAACAACATCCCAGCAAAACCCTCCTACATACACTGTGGTATCCATCAGTTAATTTATTCAATACTTTTTTTTTGTTTTAAGAGACTAATGTCTCACTTTGTCGCCCTCGGGAGAGTGCTGTGGCATCACAGCTCACAGCAACCTCCAGCTCTTGGGCTTAGGTGATTCTCATGCCTCAGCCTTCTGAGTAGCTGGGACTACAGGCGCCCGCCACAACCGCCCAGCTATATTTTTATTGCAGTTTGGCCGGGGCCAGGTTCGAACCCACCACCCTCGGTATATGGGGCTGGCACCCTACTCACTGAGCTGCAGGTGCTGCCCTATTCAATACATATTTATCGAATGTCTTCTGTGTGTGCCAGGCATAGGCTGCTGAATAAAATAGGCAGGAATGCAGCTTTCTTTTTTTTTTGCGGTTTTGGCTAGGGCTGGGCTTGAATTCACCACCTCCAGTTTATGGGGCCAGCACCCTACTCCTTGAGCCACAGGTGCCACCCAGGAGTGCAGCTTTCTTGGAGCTAATTGTCTATGGGGGTAGGCAACCTGGTGCAGAAGTTAACTGTCTTGTTATGGTATCTTCCTAGGATAAACTCCTCGAAGTCAGGAATTTAAGATCAATGGCTATACTCACTTAAATTTTAATTCCTTTTGTCAGATTGCCCTTTTGAAAAGTTGTACCAAGCCACATTCCTGCCAACACCTGCACTAACATCAGCATGGTTATTTAAGTCTGTGCCAATCTGATAGATGAAATGAGATGTTACTATTGTGTTAATTTGCTTTTCTTTGATTTTGACAGAGGTTGCATGTCTTTTCAGGGGATGGTCCCATTTTTGTTCCTCTTTTTGTGAATTTGCACCTTATTAGCGTGGTAAGTTTTTTCCTCATTGAGTTGCAAGAGTTATAAATTAAAAATATCAATCCTTTTTTCTGGAGTGCGCCTATGGCTCATTCAGTGGGGTGCCGGCCCCATACACTGAGGGTGTCAGGTTCAAGCCCAGCCCCAGCCAAACTGCACCACCAACAACAAAAAAATAGCCGGGCGTTGTGGTGGGCGCCTGTAGTCCCAGCTACTCGGGAGGCTGAGGCAAGAGAATTGCGTAAGCCCAGGAGGTGGAGGTTGCTGTGAGCTGTGATGCTACAGCACTCTACTGAGGGCGATAAAGTGAGACTCTGTCTCTACAAAAAAAAAAAAAAAAAAAAAAATCAATCCTTTTTCACATGTCTGGCAAATATTTCCTGGGCTTTTTTTTTTCTTTTTTGTCTTCTAATTTTATGACCCTGATACTACACTTACGTTTTAAATTGTTATGCAGTCAAATATGTAAAAATTTTCATTTTTATTTATTTATTTAACAAAAATAGTGCTTACTAGGTACCAGGGCACCATTATATGTTCCTTACAAATATTAATTCATTTAATCTTTATCACATCCCTATAAAGTGGGTATTCTTATGTTCTCCTTCCCTTCCCTCCTTGTTTTTTTTTTTTTTTTTAAAGATGAGAAAATTAGGCTGGGCACAGTGGCTCACATCTATAATTTTAGCACTCTGGGTCAAAGCAAGAGGACTGTTTGTGGTCAGGCGTTGAGACCAGCCTGAGAAAGAGAGACTTTGTCTCTCCAAAAAAATAGAAGAAATTAGCCAGGCATGGTGGTGCATAGCTATAGTCCAAGCTATTTGGGGGTCGGGGGTGAGTTTGAAGGATCACTGGAGCCCAGGAGTTTGAGGCTATAGTGAGCTAAGATGACACCACTGCACTCTAGCCCCGGGCAACAGAGTGAGACCCTGTCTTAAAAAAAGTTTAATTAATTAAAAAAAAAATGAGGAAATTAGGTAGAAAGAAGTTAAGTACCTTGACTGCAGTTATCCCCCTAGTAAGTAGTAAAATCAGAGTACTAGGGGCGGCGCCTGTGGCTCAAAGGAGTAGGGTGCTGGGCCCATATGCCGGAGGTGGTGGGTTCAAACCCAGCCCCGGCCAAAAACTGCAAAAAAAAAAAAAAAAAAAAAAATCAGAGAACGAACCTAGCCTGTGTCTAACCACTGTGCATTGTCGCCTCTCGTCTTGGTCTGAGGCTCCAGGTGTGTGTTTATTTCTGGTTGTTTCATATGCGTTTGCAGACCTCCTCCCAACCTTGAGGGCAGGTGCTTCATTTTTTTATTTCCCCTGGTTCCTTCTGGTCCCCTCCACTCAGGAAAAGGCCTTAGAGTAGCTAGGTGCTTAATAAATACCATTGACTGCTTGAACTGACTAATATCTGGATTCAGGATCATCAGCTCACACTTGTTTTTATGGTCAAAGAGGACTTGACACGTTCTATATTTCCATTTTGCCTCCAGTAGGTGACTTGACAAGCTCAGGTTTAGCTAGCTAGGGCAGCTGAGCTAATGAACTTCACTCCACCGGTTCTGCTGTACTTTTCCTTACCACACCCCCTTCCTTTCTTCCTCATGTAAGCCTCCTGGCTCTATTCCCTGCTGGAGAAATTTTAATAAACCTTTTCCCAGGCTCCACCCTTCAGAATCTGTCACGTAAACACCACGAATGCACAAAAGGGAAGCTCCAAGAGAGGACGGCCAGAAAGCTCAGTGATGCTTGATGAAGCCTTTAAACTCACTGACAGGTGAAGGGTCTTCTGGCTGAGGGGCTCTTTCTCTTTATAGAAGGGAAGGAAGTGAGGAGCTTTTTACAACCACAAACGGCATTCTCATACGTTATCTCAAAGAGACTCTTAGTCAACCCACGATTGAGGAGTTATCTTTGACCATAATCTCACTCCCTCTTCTCATATTCAATCATTTGACAAATACTCTTGGGCTCTTCCTTTGAAGACTCGCATATGTTTTTTCCAGCCTCACTGACTATTCTTTAATTCAGTGGGTCTCAAAGTGTGGTCCCTAGACCAGAGGCAACATGACTACCTGGGAGCTTACTGGAGATGCAGATTCTCAGGCCCAACCCATACTTCCTGAACCAGGAGCTTAGGGGGTGGGGGCCAGAAAGCTGTGTTTCAATAAGCCCTCGGGTAATTCTAATGCCTACTCAAGTTCGCAAACCACTGCTCTAATGGAACCCTTGCCCCCTTATCATTAGGACATTGCAAATATAATGGATAGTTATTGCAGAACATTTGCAAAATCCAACAAGTATGAAAGAAAGGTATCTTATAACCCTAACACTCAGAGGGAACCACTATTTTAACATTTTCTCCCATTTTTAAAAAAGTCTTTATTCCCTTTTGTATGGATTATTGCAATGATTTCTGAGTTGTTATGCTGGCTTTTGGTCTTTCACTTTCTACCTTCCTCTTTCAAAATTCATCTTGGCTCTACCATCCCTTTTGTCTTTTAAATCCTATTTCTGATAGTGTATCTTTTGGGCTCAAAAATAATCTAGTGAACCACCTTTGCCCCCTGAACTTAGTGCATATAAACTGCTTATCCTGGTATTCAAGGAGTTTTGTGATCTGATGCTTACACTCTCACTCACTAATGTATATGCTCCATTGGGACAAAGGTCTGGTATCTCTGGCACCTAACACAGTGTCATGTACTTGGTAGGCACTCAGTAAATACTCGTCCAATGAACAGGTGCATCTTTTAATGCAGTCAAGTCATATTTGATAAATCTGTTTCTGCCATTCATTTCTCCTACCTAGAACAGCAGTCATGAGCAGAATGGTCCGATGGTGCTTTCTCCAAATTCACCAGCCTGGGCACCACCTTAGGAGAGCCTGATTCATTAGGTGTGGCTTCCAGGGTGGTTCTGATGGGCATCCCCACTTGAGAAGCTCAGTCTAGAACACCCCTTCCTCATTTTCAGATTAAGCACCGACCCATCTTTACTAGATGTCCTCCTTTCCAGAGTCAGCTCCTGTCCCGTCCCCAGGCCTCTTGTACCAGAGGCCTGGGGACGGGCCTCTTGTTCACCTTGACTCAGCTGTTAGCAGTAGGTAATGACAGGCGACAAGTCATCTGACTCAGGCCAGCCCACTTAGAGGATTTCACTGGGAATCTGAACTGTGCAGTGGCAGACTCGAGGCAGTCTAAAGGTGGTAGGTGCTAAGAGTCAGAAGGCCTGAGGACTGGGTACTGGCAGCCATGTGTGGCCATCAGCAAGCAGAAGCAGCCAGCCTGCGGGGAGGAAAGTGAAGCAGACGTATGGAGGAATGGATAGACAGGTCTCAGAAGGAAGGGACAACTGCCTGATACCTCCCCAATTCTGTGCATCCTAGCTGTGTTGCTGGCCCAGGCGTATACCAGTTTCCTTTTTATTTTTTTAGAGACAAAGTCTCACTTGGTCGCCCTTGGGTAGAGTGCCGTGGCGTCATAGCTCATAGCAACCTCCAGCTCTTGGGCTTAGGTAATTCTTTTGCCTCAGCCTCCAGAGTAGCTGGGGCCACAGGCGCTGGCCACAATGCCCGGCTATTTTTTTGTTGCAGTTTGGCTGGGTCCGGGTTCAAACCCACCACCCTCGGTATATGGGGCCGGCGCCCTACTCACTGAGCCGCAGCCCCACCAGTTTCCTTTTATGTGTCCTTTTTTACGGGCGTCTGTTTGAAGGATCCCTGACCAGGAGACCATCTTTCCAAGCCTGGCTCTGACTTTTCCTTGCTTTTGAAAGTCTCTCCAGTTTTCCCACCTATACGTGCTTACCTACTTAGTTGTTGCTGCCTTGAGGGGGAGTATATTTGACTTTTACTGCACTCTTCCATAGTCACGTTGCTGTAATAACCAATAATATTCCTGCCCAGAGAACCATTTAGCAGAAGAATGCACAAAACATCAAGAAAAGGGAATTTCTTTCCTTTCCCTGAAGGAAGAACGGGGGGTTGATGGGCCTAGAATCTAGGTCTTCTGTCTCTAGAGACCCATGTGCTCATCTGCCCAGGCCCAGATGGGGTTGCAGAATGGACCCGTCAAGTCCCCAGTCAGGAAGTGTTTCCCAAGGTGAGTTCCAGGGTACACATAGAATTCTGCTGTCAGGTATGTTTGTAAAGCAACGTGAACAAGATAGTGCGTTAAAAAGTTCCACTTGTTTCTTTATGACTTCTCAGGGTCTAAGACACAATGGTCCTTTTGGAAAGTTCATGAGGAGAACTGAGTACAGGGTTGTTCCCAAATGAGTCTGCCCATAAGCATTTATGTGGGAGAGCATGTCCCAGAGCTGAGGTTTAATAGGATGACAAGGTGGAAAAGGCCACATGAGCCATCCTTTGGCTTCCGGCAAAGGTCTGCATTCCCCCATTTCAATGGATAGACAGACAGGTGTACACTGATCTCCACATTGAACAGGGTTGATCCACTACTTCCTCTTCAGGGTGACACCTTCTTACACCCCTTGCCTCATCTGTAATGGGAGAGGGAAATTAAGAAGTATATCTGAGAACACAGAAAACCAAAAACACACAAAGAAAGCAAGGTAATCAATTAACACTCCAGCCTCTACTTCAGGCTTCTTCTGGCCAAGGGCTTGCTATCTTTACATTTTGTTCACCTGGGAAGAGTGGTTCAGACACTAGAGGCTAAGAGCTTGCCCAGCTTTAAGAATGACATATTTCCTATGCAATGACCTTTGGTTTACAGTCCCTGTTTTTGAACTCCGAGGAGGAATAAAAGGACTGGGGTGAAAATAATGTGCCACCTCTACTTAATGTTAAGAGATTTCTTGCTGTGTGACTGTGGCTGGAGAACTAGGAGGGCTGAGAGCTGAGAGCTGGTGACGGAAAGGGGGTGTGTGGAAGGGACAGTTTCTTCCTCTCCAGGCCAGTAAGGGGTTTGGACAAAGGTCTTGGCCTTGGTTTTCTGGTGACCATTAAGCACCCTCAACTGATGGGCCGATGGCCAGCTGAACCTGATCTGGGCTGAGCCACAGGAGTCTGAGCTTGTCTAATCCCAGCTTTTGACCAGTTCTGACCCTGAGACTTCAGAGATGATCTAATTTGTCTCTGCCCTTGTACCTTTTGCTTAGTGACTTTGGGTAAGTCCCATCAAGTGCTCGGTAATTAGAGGTTTGGGGTTGGATGACCTCGGGCTACCCCTGGGCTCCCACTTGTGAATTGTCTCCTGGGTGGGAGATGCCCTACAACTTGGAAGTAGTAAAGTCTCCACTTGATTCTGAAAGGCCCATCCTTGCTGACGACTAGCCACCCACCATCATAAAGCTTTGTTCAGGGGAAGTTTCCTTATTTTTTGACACAGAAAAAATTTTTAGAAGCTGGGTGTGGTGTTTTCCCTTCACTCCTGTCTTCAGCTAAGTTAAAAGGCACTGCATGGTGGAGGGAGTTCCCTTCGGGCCTTCTTGCCGGTTTATCTGCTGTGTTCAGACAGCTCACCGTGGCCTGTCCACTGGCTCAGGTTGGGGTGGCAGGAAGAGTACCTCTGGCTTCTCCTATGTAGAGGAAACCACCGACTTGGCTACCTGGGAGTGTTGTGCAATCGGATTTCTATTTATGTCGCCACCAGCGTGTCCCGTGGGACTCACTTCTCTCCTCTCCAAATGTAGCTGCTTGGTGTAGTGGGGGCCCATTCTTTGCAAGCACTAAGGGACTAGGAGTGGTGGCTGCAGCATTAGCTGGGTGGCTTGGTAATTGCCATGCCCACTTCTTGAGAGGTCTAAGTGCCAAGGGATGAGACGTGCTTTCCCTCCAGGCCAGCCGCGCCTTCAGCACAGTACACTGACGCTGGAGAGGCCCCGGCGGCGTGTGCTTTAGGACGTTCCTCTTGCTCTGTAATGGCCACCTTCCCTCTTGGTAGTCGCGCGGCCACCTGGGCTGAAGACTGCTGTGCCTTTCTTCCCTCCGCATGGCATGAGGTGGGCGCTGGGGGAGGGCTCAGGCGGCCTTGGGAGTCCCGCCCAGATGCAGTAGTTGGGGAGAAGAGGAATCGCCTCTTTCCACCCTCACGAGCCTTAAGCGCATCGTAATTCTTTTTATTTTTACTTTCCGAGCCATGTAAGGCATGCGGTTGGGGCAGGAGCGTTCCCGCGACACGTTGCCAGCGGCGCGGCGCCGACCTGCCCGCGTGGCCAGAGTCCGGGAGGGGACAGGCCACGCGCCACCCGTCCCACCTGCCCCACCACCCCCGGTAGCCGGGCCCGCGCCGGCCACCCTTGTCCTGCGGTGGAGCAAGAGGCGATTCCGCGCGGCCCATTCCGGCCTCGGTCCCGGTTGCACCTCCAGAGTGCCCGGGCTCGGGGCGCGAGGCAGGCCAGGGCCGTGGGGCGCGGGCAGGGGCCGCCCCGGCGGGTTCGCGCCCGGCGCCGCAGGCCGCCGGCGGCCAGGCCCACGTTTTCCCTCTCTCCAGCTCCCTCCGCCCCTCCGCTCCGTCCCTCCCCTCCGATCTCCTCCCTCCCCGCGCTTCCCCTCCTCCTGCCTGGTCATGTGTCGCCTTTTTTGTTTGCAGTGGAAACAATTTCTCGCCGCTCGGCGCGCCCCGGCCCGACGCGCCGCGGCGGAGGCGAGCGGGAGGCGGGACGGGGCGGGGAGAGCGGCGGGGCCGGCCGGAGGACGCGCGGTGCGCCCGGCGGACGCCGCAGGTCCCATGCCGCGCCGCGACCCCCGCACCCCTGCCGCCCGCGCCCGCGGCCGCCCCCCGCCGCCCCGGGCTCGCCGCGCCGCGCCCGCGCGCCCCTCGCCGGGCCACCAAGCGATGCCCGCTGGGCGCCCGCGAAAGTTTGTCGGCTCCCGCTGAAGGGCAGCGGCGCCCCCGCGCCTCCGCGCCCAGCTCCGGCCAGGTGAGTTCGCTTCCCGCGCCCGCCAGCTCCCGAGTGCGCCGGGGGCGACTCGGGGCGGGGGACTGTTCGGAGGCGGTCCTGCCGGCCACCTCGCAGCTCTCCGAAGACGGGAGGCTCCGCGGTTCCAGGGGGGAGGGTCCGAAGCGGGGGGAGCCGGAGTCCCGGAGTGGGGAAGTTGCCCGGTCCGAGAGTTTCCTGCCCCGACGTGCGGGCTGTTGCCCCGGTGCCTGGATTTCTGAAAAGACGCTCGGGAGGAACAGAGTTGGTATTGTCTGCGGAGGACGGGATCTCCGCCGTTTCGGGACGAGGGAGGGGTGCCGATCTAGTGAGACCCCAAGAATGAGAAACAGGCTCCTAACAAAGATCTCCCTCCACCCCCAAACTGCAGACTTGGCACCGGCAGTGAACGTCTCCGGAGACCCCCGAGGCCCGACCCCTCCTTGCCCCGGCCCTCTTCCAAACCCTCTTTGGGCCCTGGACAAGTTGGGGGACGGCGGGCTTTTATTGATTTGTTTTTAAGGCTCGCCGCGGTGCGGCCAATAAAAGGTTTATGACATCTGACCGGCAGTGAAGGTATGCGAGCTCCCAATTGCCCTGTGTGCGCGGAGAAGAGCAGTTTCCCCGTTGCCTGGCAACACCGCTGATTGACGCGGGGTGCAGCCAATCGGCGCTCCCGCAGGTCCCCTTGAAATGTTTTTGACAAGTACAGTAGTCTGGAGTGGAGCGCGTGCGTGCGCGCGCGCGTGTGAAGGGGGGGGTTGCCCGGCTCCCCAGAATCGCGGCTGCCTTGCTCGGCTTGGGGAGAATTTCTCAACTTTTGAAAGTTCACATGGAACATCTGTTTAGAGCTGGGCCAGTAAAGTCTTTGTCAGTTATTTGGAGACCTTCTGATACTAGGCAAGAAACCAAGGTTTCCTGCTGCATTTGCTCCGTAAAAAACAAAACACAGCAAGTCATAAAAAAACAAAAAAAGGGTGTGTGTGTAGTGAACGTAACCAATAACAAACCGAAAAGTTGTAAGGAGGTCACCAGTGAATAACTATTTGCGTATCTGGTGGAGCAACCTTGTTGGCAGCAGATTAAAAATGTTTGCTTAACTGCAGACTCACATGATCCAGATTCTAACCCCCACCCCCCAAAACAGGAGGAAAAAAAAAGATTTGGCGAGTTCTGTAGTTAGAGTATAATAATGGGAAACTCCTCAGCTGTGGTTTCTGGGAACTGTTTTTTTTTTTTTTTTTTAATGGAACTGCCGCGATCAGCGGCTCTTCATACGTTGCCATAAAATCCGGGATTTGTAGGGATGCAGTTAGCTGGAGAGCGGGGACCAGGCAAAGCAGACGCAGGAGCCAAGGGTACTGAACCCCCTTGACCCTCTTTTCTTGACAATGCCATTTGTCTGATAAAACCATATTGCTGGCAGTGTTTGTTTAAAACAAAAGAAAACATGGAGAATAGCGTGTGAGCTCCTTTGGGAAGCTACTGACAAATAAGCAAATTAAAAAGAAAGAGAGCAGCATGTTGTCATAGCAACAGTGCAATTAAATTACTTTACTGTCAGCCATGATATAATTTTCCTGTTTGGAAGCTCAGGAGACATAAAACTTTCATTTGGAGCTAAAGTTGACTTCAGTGGCTGCGTAGTTCCCTTTTGTATTTTACTGTGTGGACGCACTAGTAAGTCAAAATTTTCTGATGGGATCTAAGGAAACTTTTGGAGACAAGCCTAGCTTTGATGTGTCCATAAAGAAGTTAAAAGCAGTATCAGTCTGTACTCAGTCATATCCTCACACTTAACAGTTGCACACCAATGGGGGGCGGTCAGGGACATGCAAAAACAGACTGTCCCCTACCCTCCCATTGGTATGAAACTTTTAAGACACTAGCTTATATTTTCCTTGAAAATGTGACCTGTACTACTCAGGGTCATTTCCTTGTTGGACAGAAAGAAATATTCCCTGTGGGTGAACTTGAAGCATCAAGACCCTGCTTGGGTTGGACCGTGATGCCCCATGCAGGTTTTCTCTCTTTAGGGCTGGGCATCTCATCCTCGAGTCCAGCAGGTTCCATTTGTTACCTTTTAGAAAAGGGAAAGTGTTGCAGCCATTTGGCGCCCTTCATTACACTTTCTAGAACCCTGTTCTAGATCTTCCCCAGCTGCAGTGCAGCGACCGTTGTTTCGGATGTAATATTAATGGATATTAAGAGACTTAGATCACTTTTTTTTACTTTTTGATATGTGTGTTCATTTTTCTCCTTGGTCTTTTTCCTGGGGTGGGTATTAAAACTAGACACATTGTTTTAGCTCTGCTAAATGGAGAGTGGGAGACCTTTTTCATGGTCTGTACTGTTCTTCAGTCATATGCAAGGGAGTTAAATGTGTTTTGTATCTGTAGGGGTCCTTCTGTTTGTGGACTTGACAACTTTTCCTATCAGATGTTATTTTACTCTCTGTTCTAGGTCATGGATAAAAATGGAGATTGTGGTGGGGGAGGGATAAAATTTTGTGGCTTGTCCTTCTGTTTTGAAGCTGGCTTGACTTTTCACCAATTCTGATTCCAGTTAATGGCTTATCTTACATTCCTGTTTATTCATGTAGTGTCTGAAGTTACTTGCTTTTTCTCTATGTAGTAGTGTCGCAATCAGATTTAATGTACTTCTTTCTGCAGTTTGAATCCACAGGATTCCTTGTCATTGTTCTTTAGAATTGCCAAATGTAATTAAAGTTACACAGTTTTGGGTCATGATTTTTGTGGGGAAAGAAAAGCAGCAAAAATAACCAAATTAATGGTGCTCATTGTGGCCGTGTCACACTGAGGCCCTCCTAAAGGCCTTCATATGGAAACAGCTGAATATAATCTGAAACAACTGGCCGTAAACTTACAGGCATTTTTTTTAAGAAGGATAAACAATGAGACTTGATAACATGGTGTGACATAAGTCTGCTTTATGTTTACTTCCTAGTGTTCATCATGTAGCTTGAAAGAATTTTATATGTGTATTCATGTATTATAGAGAAACTGAGACACCAAAAAACAGTTGACTTTCCCAGGGTCACAGTGAGAGTCTTCATAGATGTAGGAAGACGCCATTGTGAAATTTCCCATTCTTTTAATGATGTATTTGCACACTAAAGGTGCTGTAAATATTTTCAGTCTTGTTCTATTTAAGGGGCATTAGGTCACCTTGCTGTATGAATAGTGGACTCATTTTTCTTCCTAGTGTATCTGTATGTGTTGAAATTATGGGTTTGTGTTGCTTAGTGTGGGAATCACCTGGTGGTAATCCTATGTGGCAGGGGGAGGCAAGAGAATTAAGAGGGCACAAGCTGCCTTTCACTTTGGGGTTCGCCAGCTCATCTTTTTTTGTGATATCTTCACTAGGAGCCTTCACGTAAATGGGTCCAGTCATGCCTCCCAGTAAGAAGCCAGAAAGCTCAGGAATCAGTGTCTCCAGTGGACTGAGTCAGTGTTACCGGGGCAGCAGTTTCTCCAAGGCCCTTCAGGAAGACGATGACCTCGACTTTTCTTTGCCTGACATCAAATTAGAAGAGGGGGCCATGGAAGATGAAGAGCTGACCAACCTGAACTGGCTGCATGAGAGCAAGAACTTGCTGAAGAGCTTTGGGGAGTCTGTCCTCAGGAGTGTCAGCCCTGTCCAGGACCTGGACGATGACACCCCCCCATCCCCTGCCCACTCTGACATGCCCTATGATGCCAGGCAGAACCCCAACTGCAAACCCCCATACTCCTTTAGCTGCCTCATATTTATGGCCATTGAGGACTCTCCAAGCAAGCGTCTGCCAGTAAAGGATATCTACAACTGGATCTTGGGACATTTTCCGTATTTTGCAAATGCACCTACTGGGTGGAAAAACTCAGTGAGACATAATTTGTCATTGAATAAGTGTTTTAAGAAAGTGGACAAAGAGAGGAGTCAGGTAAGCCTCTGTGTCTGGAACTCAAGTTTGTTTTACTTTTTAATTTTTCTCCATTAAACAATGAATTTCTGTTTTCCATACTGAAATAGCAGTTGTAAATGGGTTTCATTGTTTAATTCATTTAGGTAATTGTAAAGCACTTCCTTTGCCTAAGCATATTAGTTATGTACTGTATTTAGTGTTCATACTATTTGAGGATTTCCCATGGATGTAGTCTCATGATCACATACCTGTGGTTTGCAGACTTGATGGGATCTCAGTATCTGTCAACCCTCAGTATGGGTGGACCACTTTGGCTTTAGAGTTTAAACAAAGATTCATATTCCAAGGGCAGCCATTAGCTGTGAGGGGTGTGTGTGATGTGCATTTGAGGAAAATTTCTACCAAGGACTAGAGGAAAATGGCATTTCTTTCTTTTTTTTTTTTTTTAACCACAAAAGGCCCTTCTATTTATTTATTAAGTCATTTGTACATAGATCATACATTCATTTGTGCCATTATGGGATTCGATGTGGCATTTCTTTTCTTTCTATTAACTTGGAAAAAGGCAACTTCTCTGTGTTTTTGAATGAAAGGACACCATGGCCATTGGGAAGTACCTGAGTATACTTACATACTCCAAGATCAAACAGACATGAGTTGCCCAGGTGACTTTCATGAAATCCAGTGTGTACATGTGTATGTGTGTATATATGTGTGTGTGTGTGTGTGTGTGTGTGTGTGTGTGTTTATGTTTGACAGCTTTGGAACTCCATGAATATAAAAAATTGGCTCAGGGTAACGTTTTCGTTGGAGACTGAATTTTAACTTTAAAGCCTTAGTTTGCACTTCAAGATTGACTAAAAGAACCCAGTTTTAATAAATTGCTTTACCTTTCTTTCAAGGCACTGTGATCAGTGCAGTAGAATAGGGTTGACTGTTAGAAGTGGAAAACAGAATTGTGATCTGACCTTGAGTTCTGAAAAGTAGTGCAGTCGCAGTTAAAATTGTCAGAGAAAGGTTCCCTCCGCTAAGTTTTCATGTGCCTGTATTTCCCAGCTTTGTTTTCTGTATTAATAATGCTGCTGTGTGCAGCTGGTGTTCTGTTTTAAAACTCTTTTTGAAGTTCAGGTTCGGGCGCAGGACCACCATTGTGTGAGGTCAGCGGCTGTGCAGGGTTGTAGCCTTTAATTTCTTTCTCACCAGAAACGTGTTTCTGTTTCAAGTTGAATCTTGAGCCTGAGAATATTCTACGTGTCTTTAGCACAGAAGAATATGCATAAGGAAGTGATACAGCCATATTTCTCCTTGCTCACACTAGACATGTTTATCCCCCAGTGCTGGTTCACCCAGAATTTATATGCAAGATAAGGGGCGGAGATACAGGGGTTGGGGAGGGGTGTTGCCTGGGAAAAGGGAAGATGTGGGTACTGATGAGCTTTACTTTGATCACTGGTGCAGATGATGTCTGGATCAAGTGTGCAAATGTGAATATTCATAAGTTTCTGGGCCTCTCCTTCCCCAAGTCCTCACTTTTTTTTATAGCTGTAACAATCAAAGTGTGCCACTTTTAATTAGAAAGAGGGAGTTCTGTGATATTGAAGCTCTCTGTTGTCTCTGCACTACCCTTTCACCGAACAGGGTATTTAGTTTGGTGTGAATGGAGTCTGCAAGTTGCTGAGTGCCTGAGTCTCTGTGTTTGACGTAATGCAAGTGCATGTAAAAGTAATTTAACAAACGTACATTGTGAAATATTTTACAAGACCAATTCCAAAGGGTTCAGTAAGACTTGGGAGGATTATTCACCAGTCATCCGTGGGAGGGGGTGACAGGTGGTGTTGGGTGCTGTGTGCAAGGCCTACTAAGGAAACTGTACTACCCTCTAGGAGCCCCCTACTACTGGCTTCTGGGAGTCATGTTTTCCAGGGGTGAGGATGTCAGTCTGGATAAACACAGATATCGCCTATTGAAAGGGAATGGTTTCAGGATTTGAGTGTAAATTCTGGCTTCCCAGCCATCCTGACCTGTACTGACATGTTTCTGATCAAATGCCAGTCACTTCTGTGGTTGAGAGTTTGTTCCCATTGTTTATGATGCCGTGGGAACAAAGGCAAAGGGTGTTGGGATTTTCCTCTTTCCCCTCCTTCCTTGGGTTACCCTGGGGCCAACTGGTGGCTGCTCTGAGAGGCATAGACCTCCAGGTACCCTCCAGATTCTTCCACCCTACCAACCCTGGCCCAGTTACTTGGGTTTTTTCACTGTGGCTAGCTGAGTAAAAGGAAGGCATTTCCTCTGATGCTCTGCCCAGTGAAAGCCCCTTTGGCTCTGCAGGTAAACTTGTTCTTTTCCCACGGAATTTTACTTGGTAGTGGCTCCCTCACTGAGGTTGGCCTTGATGCAATGCCTGAATGCACCTGGTGAGAATGGAGGCCTTGCAAGTTGTGTGCATTGAGTTAGCCATTCCACTTTTTGTTTCCTCCGCCAGAGAAGACCATTAAGCCTGACATAGCAGTGAGAACGTGAAATGCTCCCCCGTCCCCAAGGGCTTGGCACGCACATCCTGCTGGACAACTGTTGGGCTGGGATTTAGGAAAGGGAAGCATCAGATTGCATCACAATCACCTGTGGCACTTAAGAGCAATTACCATTTCTGTGGCCCCTCCTGGAAGAATCTGATACAATAGGTCTGACGTAGGGTGGGGGAAATTGGTAGTTCTGATGGGCTTTATAGGTTTTTCTGGCTTGCAGCCGGAATTCCTGAACTAGGTGCCCTTTTGGGTTGTTTCCAGTTGCCGAGATTTCATCAAGAACATGTTCTCATGAATGAGTAAGTCAAGGGGAAGAGACAGTTTTGCTTCCGTTTCATCTCTTAAAAGTCTTCAAAAGATAAGAGCTTTGTTTTTATTTTTTAATCATGGACGTTTTTAAACATGCACGGAAGTAGATCACAGCATAAGGGATCTATACCCCTTGCCCACGACCCACATGCAGATCCAGTAGTTGATTGGGTGGTTGGTTCACTTCATTCATTCATTTTTGTTGTTGCTGCTGCTGCTGAAGTAGTTGGAAGCAGATCTTAGCATTTTATTACAGCATATTTCAGTGTGCGTGAGTAAGACTAGTGGATAATTTCTTACATATCCACCATACCAGTGTCTCCACTAGCAAATAGTATTTGGTGTCACTTAATACTCGGTCCACGTTCAGATAGTCTTGATTTTTTTTTTTTTTGAGACAGAGTAGTCTCACTCTGTTGCCCTGGGTAGAGTGCTGTGGCGTCACAGCTCACAGCAAACTCCAACTCTTGGGCTTAAACCATTTTCTTGCCTCAGCCTCCCAAGTAGCTGGGACTACAGGCGTCCACCACAATGCCCGGCTATTTTTTGTTGCAGTAGCCACTGCTGTTTTAGCTGACTGGTGCCAGGTTTGAACCTGCCACCCTTGGTATATGGGTCCGGCACCCTAACCCACTGAGCTATAGGTGCTGCCCGATATTCTTGATTGTTTACAAAATGTTTGTTTGAATTAGGATCCAAATAAGGCTCACATATTGCACTTTGCTGTGATAATTCTTAAGTCAGTTTTTTTTTTTTTTCTTGAGACAGAGTCTCAAGCTGTTGACCTGGGTAGAGTGCTGTAGCAATCACAGCTCACAGCAACCTCCGACTCTTGGGCTTAAGCAATTCTCTTGCCTCAGCCTCCCGAGTAGCTGGGCCTACAACACCCACCCACAACACTGGCTATTTTTGTTGTTGTTGCAGTTGTCGTCGTTTTAGCTGGCCCAGGCTGGTTTCAAACCCACCAGCCTCCATGTATGTGGTTGGCGCCGTAACCACTGAGCTATGGGTGCCACCTTACTTAAGTCAGTTTTTTTTTTTTTTTTTTTTTTGAGACAGAGCCTTGAGCTGTCATCCTGGAGAGAGTGCCGTGGCATCACAGCTCACAGCAACCTCCAATTCCTGGGCTCAAGCGAGTCTCCTGCCTCTGCCTCCCAAGTAGCTGGGACTACAGTCGCCCGCCACAAAGCCCGGCCATTTTATGGTTGCAGCCATCATTGTTGTTTGGCGGGCCTGGGCTGGATTCGAACCCGCCAGCTCAGGTGTACATGGCTGGCGCCTTAGCCCGTTGAACCACAGGCGCCAAGCCTTTTTTTTTTTTTTTTTTTTTAATAAGTAGGTGGAACTATAGGCACCTGCCACAAAGCCTGGCTATTTTTAGAGAGGAGGTCTCCCTTTTTGCTCAGGCTGATCTCAAACTTGTGAGCTCAAGCAATCCACTCAACTTGGCCTCCCAGAGTGCTGGGATTACAGGTGTGAGTCACCATACCTGGCTATAACATATAATCTTAAAAGAAAATGCTCAATGGGCAAAAAAATTCCCACCTAGGTAAAGAAACATACTTTTTCTATACTGTGTCTACATTAAACCAAGAAAGTACTAATATGTGTTATCTTTTAAAAATCTAATAATTTAGGTAGCTTTCCCCTGCTCTCACTTAAAACAAAGAAAAACCAAAAGACTGTCCCAACTATAATTAACCCTAGAACCTATCAACTCAAAAACCAATCATTATAATCAGGCTGCTAAGAACCAAAGCCCTTTTGAAGAAAAAGAATATAAAAAAGGAAAATATAATTAATCAAACATCAACTTTTTAGGGTAAGGAACTAATTTTTTTTTTTTTTTAGAAAGAGTCTCAACTCTGTCGCCCTGTGTAGAATGCTATGTTGTCAACATAGCTCACAGCAACCTCTAACTCTTGGGCTCAAGAGATCCTCTTGCCTGAGTTTTTCTATTTTTAGTAAAAACAGGGTCTCACTCTTGCTGAGGCTTGTCTCAAAGTCCTGAGCTCAAGCAATCTACCTGTCTCAGCCTCCCAGAGTGTTGGGATTACAGGTATGAGCCACTGCACCCAGTCAAGAAAGTAATTTTGATGTTCAAATTTTAAAAGGACAATTTAATATTTAAAGACGAATTCCCTTTAATTGGAAGTAGAACTATTACCTTGTAGTTTATAAATCCTGCCATAGTCTTAATTTCCAGAATATTAGTTTCATGGGCTCTCAGTTCATGTACAAGGTTATAGGCGGTCCTATAGTTCCTAACATAAACATGAGGAGGTGGTTAATTATGATATAATTTAAGAAAAGATTTCTAGAAACAAAATCATTAGAAATAACAGACATTTATTCAACATTTGTTAGCACACAGTAGCTTGATAATAGCATATGCACATCAATCTCTAATTTCCTGAAAAAGGATCTATTGTCTAATAACATGTGGGAGGAATCAATAACCTTTCACAAAGAACAGAATGATCACATGTGCATTGTTCTTCCAATAACCAATAGAAAACAAGTTGAAAAATGAAAGTAAATTGGACAATTGTCCAGAATTACATCAAAAAATGAGCATTCTACTTAAAAAGAATAAGTTTTTTCTTTTAAGAGATAAAGTCTTGGTCTGTCACAAAAAGTACTATTACAAGTTTCTCAAACAAATAGATACTGTATTAGCAAAGCTGATATCCAGACAGAGCGTGAGTGAGTAATTTTTTAACCTCAGTCTCTCTACCAGGTATGAATGTCACTGATCTCTGGTAGAAGCTGGAGAGGAGGGAAACGTCCTTAGGACAGTGAGGACTGAAGGAGAGTGGTGATGAGAAAGGTAAGGAGAAATCTTGAAACAAGGTCCTCTATAGAAAAATGTTTGTTCTTAACTCCTCCAGGTAAATTTCTTTCTTTCCAGAATTATTTTTAAGCGGAACTAAAACTGGAGGTTTTTAACTAATACCACCCATTTAAATGAACTACATTAAAGCCAGGGATGATTATATGTGTATAAACTCACTGAGATTCAGAGAATACAAGTTAGTGCTTAGCACCTCAACAATAATAAAAATAAGATGTTTCTACATTATTCCTGTGGATAACAGAATTATTTTCATTTACTTCTATTTTTCTCCTCCTCCTTAATTTTAGGCTAAGTAGTTGGTAAGAGGGTTTTATCCTCTTATCAATCTTCAAAAATTGAGTTAAAGATACAAAGAAGTTATGTTTACCAAGAGGTGCTTAGTAAAAACAATAGCATAAAATGTTTAAGCACTGCCCACACATCTACAGCTACTCTTCAAGGCTCTGTGTAGATCCTTCAAATGGAAAGTAATGCTACTGACAGGCACTATAAACTAAAAAAAAAAAAAGTTAAATTAAAAAAAAAATCATAGTTGAATTCAATAAATTTATTACTGTATAAACTTTTTTAAAAAGCCTGATTTAGATAATAAAAATGTATATTATACTTTCCAGTCTCTTAACACAAAGTTTTTGTTTTTTTTGTTGAGACAGAGTCTCACTATGTCACCCTCCGTAGAGTGCCGTGGCATAACAGCTCACGGCAACCTCAAATTCTTGGACTTAAGCGATTCTCTTGCCTCAGCCTCCCAAGCAGCTGGGACTACAGGCGCCCGCCACAACGCCCAGCTATTTTTTTGTTGCAGTTGTCATTGTTGTTTAGCTGGCCCAGACTACGATTGAACCTGCCACCTTGGTACTTGTGGCTGGCGCCATAACCACTGTGCTACGGGAGCCAAGCCAACACAAGGTTCTTTTGAGTATACAAATAAGAAATAGTGAAGATGGGAAAAATTTTAGTATATTTCGTTAGATCATAAAATTTAATGAAATTAGACCAGAAAGCTTTATGACACTGTAAAATTTACTTCCAATATAAAATTTAAAAAGTTTAAACTTCAAAATAATATAATCGATTCATCTCTGAACTACAGTAAATATTAAATACCTGCATTGAGCAGAAGCATTTAAAAATTAATTACAATTTGGTTGAGATTTAGAAATTGCCACTTACGTTACTATTAACATAAAGAACAATTCAGTCTGAAAACTGTTAAAAACTTACTTCAGTGCATTTTGTGTGTCTTGTTTCAACTCACTGAAGAAAGCTATTTTGAACTGATGTCTAACAAATAAAAGCTGAAAAAATAGAAGAAAATTACTATTATACATATTCTACTTAAAATGTGAAAACTGTAATAAAGTTTATTGCAAGGAAACAATAAAAGAATGAAAAACATATTCAAAATTAAAATGCAAGAATTGTTCCAACAAACAAGCGTATAGTTAACAAAGCTATAAAAATCTATCTTTAAGAACCTTATGGGCAAAGAGTTTAATAATGAATCTTAAGGGCAAGAAGTTTAGTTTAAAAATAAATTAGCTTTTAAAAGGTTTGAAAAACTTTAGAAGAACTAAAATCATTTAAAACTATCAAGGTATTAAAGACATGTAATAACTACTTCAAAAATAATAAGTAATCTGCTCTTGAATGCTGCTATTATTGCAAAAAACATGTACCTGGTGAGTTGTTTTATTCAGAAATTCTTTATGAGATTTCACTCTTCTGATCTCAGTGTAGTAATAAGTCTGTGCATGTTCATAAAAAGCATTTTCTAATCTATTAAAAGTAAGACAAAACCAATATTCAAATATTAAGGTGATGTTAAACCAAACTGTTTTCAAGAATAGTATTTGTGAGCCCTGAAAGTAAAATCCTGACAGAGATAATGGCTATTTTACCTTATAATTAAGATAAAAAGCAAAAATCTAACCTAAATTCCTAGATTTAAAAAATCTAAAGATAAGACTCTGCTAAAACCATTTAAAATTTTTTTTTTTAGACAGAGCCTCAAGCTGTCACCCTGGATAGAGTGCTGTGGCATCACAGCTCACAGCAATCTCCAATTCCCGGGCCCAAGCGAGTCTCCTGCCTCCACCTCCCAAGTAGCTGGGACTACAGGCGCCCGCCACAACGCCTGGCCATTTTTCGGCCATTTTTTGGTTGCAGCCTCATTGTTGTTTGGCGGGACCGGGCTGGATTCGAACCCGCCAGCTCAGGTGTACGTGGCCGGCGCCTTAGCCTGTTGAGCCACAGGCACCGAGCCAACATTTATATAGTTTAAATCCTACTTTGTTCCATAGCTTTCAGATAACACAGAAACAAAATCTGCCCAGAGATGGATAAACAACCGAAACCTGCTCTTGTTGTTGTTGTTGCTGTCACTGTTTTAGCTGGTCTGGGCTGGGTTCAAACCTGCCAGCCTCAGTGTATATGGCTGGCTAGTGCCCTACCCACTGAGCTATGAGCGCCGCGACAGCTGAAACTTTCTTTGGTGAAAAAAGGTATAAATCAGGAGAGTATTTGCCCAGGGCATGAAAGAAAGCTGAATTCTTAGCCAGACAAAAGATAAAGAAAAAACCTTTATTAAAGGTTTTTTCCTCCTCAGAATAAAACAGAATTTTGGACCTATACCTCAAAAGGCACAGGATATAATACCTAAGGAAAATATATAAAGAAAAAAAATCGAATGGGTTAACTAAAAATTTTTATATCAGATATATGTACACACACACACACACACACACACATATATACACACTTTTTTTTTTTTTTGAGATAGAGTCTCACTTTGATGCCTTTGGTAGAGTGCCTTTGCATCACAGCTCACAGCAACCACAACTCTTGGGCTCAAGCGATCCTCCTCCTTCAGCCTCCCGAGTAGCTGAGACTACAGACACCCACCACTGTGCCTGGCTATTTTTAGCAACAGGGACTCTTGCTTAGGCTGGTCTCAACTCTAGAGATCAAGCAATCAACCCTCCTTGGCCTCCCAGAGTGCTAGGGTTTCAGGCATAATCCACCTCACGTGGCCTATCGGATATATTTTAAATTGGATCTTCTAGGGTAAGCTTTTTCTATTTTCAAAACTATTAATTTTTTTTTTTTTTTTTTGAGACAGAGCCTCAGGCTCTCACCCTGGATAGAGTGCTGTGGCATCACAGCTCACAGCAACCTCAAACTTCTGGGCTCAAGTGAGTCTCCTGCCTCTGCCTCCCAAGTAGCTGGGACTACAGGCACCCGCCACAACGCCCAGCCATTTTTTGGTTGCAGCCGTCATTGTTGTTTGGTGGGCCGGGGCTGGATTCGAACCCACCAGCTCAGGTGTACATGCCTGGCGCCTTAGCCCATTGAGCCACAGGCGCCGAGCCAGACTTTTAGTTTTTAATCCACAAACTTCTATATTTTTTAAGTGAGAGTTGTTTTTTTTTTTTTGAGAAAAAAAATGCATCCAGTTTCAAAAACATAAAATCAGTAAATAAATGACAGATCTAGTTGAGATGTGAGGGGGGTTAGTGAAAAGAACAATTCTTTAGTAGGTACTCAAAAATTATATTTCTGGCTCAGCGCCTGTGGCTCAAGCGGCTAAGGCGCCAGCCACATATACCTAAGTAGGCGGGTTCGAATCCAGCCCGGGACAGCCAAACAATAACTACAACCAAAAAATAGCCAGGCGTTGTGGCAGGCGCCTGTAGTCCCAGTTACTTGGGAGGCGGAGGCAGGAGAATCGCTTGAGCCCAGGAGTTGGAGATTGCTGTGAGCTGTGATGCCACTGCACTCTATCCAGGGCAACAGCTTGAGGGTCTGTCTCAAAAAAAAAAAAAAATTATATTTCTAAGGTAACATCATACAATTAAGAAAGCTCTTATTTATTGCTGGGCACAGTGGCTCACACCTATAATCCTAATGCTCTGGGAGGCCAAGGCAGGTGGATTGCTTGAGCTCATGAGTTGGAGACCAGCCTGAGCAAGAGTGAGACTCCTTCTCTAAAAAATAGCTGGGTATTGTGGTGGATGCCTGTAGTCCCAGCTATTCAAGAGGCTGAGGCAAGAGGATTGCATGAGCCCAAGAGGATGAGATTGTTGTGAGCTATGATGCCACAGCACTCTACCTAGGAGGACAAAGTGAGAATGAGACTTTGTCTTTTAAAAAAAAAAAAAGGGGCAGCACCTGTGGCTCAGTGGGTATGGCATCAGCCCCATATACTGAGGGTGGCGGGTTCAAACCCAGTCCCTGCCAAACTGCAACAGAAAAATAGCTGGGTGTTGTGGCGGGTGCCTGTAGTCCCAGCTACTCAGGAGGCTGAGGCAAGAGAATTGCCTAAGCCCAAGAGTTGGAGGTTGCTGTGAGCTGTGACGCCATAGCACTCTACTGAGGGTGATAAAGTGAGACCCTGTTTCTACAAAAAGAAAAAGAAAAAAGAAAGAAAGTTCTTTTGGGGAAATACACCTTGAATTTTCTTTGTTCTACAATAGAAAACCCAAGTGATTCTGTCTTCCCATTTAGTGATTTAAGATAGCTGAATTTTCATCTATTTTTTTTTTTTTTTTCAGTTTTTGGCCAAGCTGGGTTTGAACCCACCAACTCCAGCATATGGGGCCAGCGCTCTACTCCTTTGAGCCACAGGCGCTGCCCAAGATAGCTGAAGTTTAAATGTGTATCCTTTTTTACGCTGTTCATCTGCCCCCAAATAACCACTACTTTCTTCTCAACAATCTAAACTTCTTCAATCACAGATGCAGGCCTTCCTCTTCCCCACAGCCTTCCTAGGCTACAAATACCCATTTGTTCTCTGAAATCCTGTAAGACTCACAAATTATATTACAGAATTTATACTTGCAATGCTCTGTAGTATTAAACTAAATCGTTCAGTTTAAGAAGGACATGCAGAATGAAAAGGAAAACCATTTTACAGTCAAAATCAATGAAAATAGTCATATCTAAATACATCCTAGCTAAAAATGTAATACTGTAAAACTTCTTCGCAGGCTGAGCCAGTTGGCTCACACCAGTAATCTTAGCACTCTAGGAGGCTGAGGCAAAAGGATCACTTGAGCTCAGGAGTTTGAGACCAGCCTCAACAAGAGTGAGACCCCGCCTCTATTAAAAATAGAAAAACTAGCCGGGCATTATAGCAACCACCTGTAGTCTCAGATACTCAGGAGGCTCAGGCAGGGGATCGCTTCAGCCAAAGAATTTGAGGTTGCTGTGAGCTATGACGACATGGCACTCTACCTAGGGTGAGAGTGAGACTGTTGTAAAAAACAAAAAAACAAACTTAGGGCTGGGCGCAGTGGCTCACACCTGTAATCCTACCACTCTGGGAGGGTGAGGTGGATGAACTGCCTGAGTTTATGAGTTCAAGATCAGCCTGAGCAAAAGGGAGACCCTGCCTCTAAAAATAGCCAGACATTGTGGTAGGTGCCTATGGTCCCAGCTACTTGGGAGGCTAAAACAAGAGAATCACTTGAGCCCGAGAGTTTGAGGTTGCTATAAGCTATGATGCCACAGCACTCTACCAGAGGGTGACAAAATAACACTCTGTCTCAAAAAAAAAAAAAAAAAAAAAAAGAAAGAAAGAAAGAATGAAAAGAAAGAAAGAAACCTTCTATGTAACACTAAATGCCAGAAAACAATGAATAATGGCCACATAATTTTTGAGATATTATATTCTCAAGTAGTCTACCCTCTAACTATGAAGACTTTATGAAGATATTTAAGATGTGATGGGATTTAGGACCTTCTTAAAGAATTATTTATATAGATGTATCAACACATTAAGAATGAAGCATGGGGCGGCGCCTGTGGCTCATCGAGTAGGGCGCCGGCCCCACATACCAAAGGTAGCGGGTTCAAACCCGGCCTCAGCTGAACTGCAAAGCGGAAAAATAGCTGGGCGTTGTGGCGGGCGCCTGTAGTCCCAGCTACTTGGGAGGCCGAGGCAAGAGAATCGCCTAAGCCCAGGAGTTGGAGGTTGCTGTGAGCTGTGTGACGCCACAGCACTCTATGGCACAATAAAGTGAGACTCTGTCTCTACAAAAAAAAAAAATGAAGCAAAAAATTGGGCCAGAAATGGAGACACTCTCATATTAAAGGACACATACATCATACCAGGACATGTGGTAGTTACTAGAAAAGTACAATGGAAAAATACATAAACATTTTTTTTAATGAGATTTACCTAGATGTAGATATGGAAAAGTATCCATGAGGTAATGATAAGCAGAAGAAGATCGTGGTATATTACATGATTACATTTTTTTCTGTGTGTGTTTAGGTGTGTGTATGTACTATAAAAACATATTTGTTCCTATACAAAAAGACGTTTTTTTAAAAGGAAATTTACATTAGAAAGACCATTATTTACCTTATAATATAACCCACAAGGTGGTCGGTGTGGGGCAATACAAACAGAGACTTTCCTGAGAGCTCACAGGCATTGCATAAAGCTGCAGCCCTTTCTGAAGCAATGACGTCTTCTCCTGTTGACAACCCCCATAACAATAAAGAAAGAAAGAAAATAATTAATGTATTTTTCTAAATAAATTATTTCCCCAAGTCTGAAAAATGTAATTAGAGAAAAAAACTCAAACCACTTTTCACCAGGCCAAAAGGATTCCTGTGCTCCCTGAGAGCTTCAAGAGGTTCTTAGAAATTATACAGTATAGGGCAGTGCCTGTGGCTCAAAGGAGTAGGGCACTGGCCCCATATGCTGGCAGTGGCAGGTTCAAACCCAACCCTGGCCAAAAACCACCAAAAAAAAAAAAAAGAAAGAAATTATACAGTATAGACCTTTCAGGAAGGCACTGTGGAATTTTCTGCTGAGCCAGAGAAAATGTCAACAGATATACCATATTACTATTTCAAAAAACATAAATAAAAATGGGAGCAATAATTCATGAAGGAGGTTCCCAAAACCATTTAGGATGCTGCAAATTTCAACATAGAAACAAAAATATAGGCTGGGCGCCTGTGGCTCAACGGACTAAGGCACCAGCCACGTACACCTGAGCTGGCGGGTTCGAATCCAGCCCG
Source organism: Perodicticus potto (assembly GCA_963574655.1). Lineage (NCBI taxonomy): Eukaryota > Metazoa > Chordata > Mammalia > Primates > Lorisidae > Perodicticus > Perodicticus potto. The sequence goes on along the minus strand of CAUYRH010102683.1, from coordinate 5,139 downwards.
GGCCCGCCAAACAACAATGACGGCTGCAATCAAAAAATGGCCGGGTGTTGTGGTGGGCGCCTGTAGTCCCAGCTACTTGGGAGGCAGAGGCAGGAGACTCGCTTGAGCCCAGGAATTGGAGGTTGCTGTGAGCTGTGGTGCCACAGCACTCTATCTAGGGTGACAGCTTGAGGCTCTGTCTCAAAAAAACAAAAAAAAATAAGGGAAAAAAAATATATGGCCTATGGAAGTTTGTGAAGGTAGAAGAAATAATGCATATTTGAAAACTAAGACATTTTAAGGGCAGCGCCTGTGGCTCAAAGGAGTAGGGCGCTAGCTCCATATGCTGGAGATGGCAGGTTCACCAGCCCCGGCCAAAAACCTGCAAAAAAAAAAAAAAAAACCGAAGACATTTTCCGGCTCGGCGCCTGTGGCTCAACGGGCTAAGGCGCCAGCCATGTACGCCTGAGCTACCGGGTTCGGGTTCGAATCCAGCCAGGGCCCGCCAAACAACGACGGCTGCAACCAAAAAAATGGTCGGGCGTTGCGGCAGGCGCCTGTAGTCTCAGCTACGTGGGAGGCGGAGGCAAGAGACTCTCTTGAGCCCAGGAATTGGAGGTTGCTGTGAGCTGTGATGCCACAGCACTCTGTCGAGGGTGACAGCTTGAGGCTCTGTCTCAAAAAAAAGACATTTTCCCAGAGGAAATTACAACACCTATAGAATTTTTCTTTGCCCTATAGCAAATTAAGGAAAAAAATATTACATAAGAAATACAATTTCAAATAGAGATTACATAAATAAATTTTATTATTTATTTATTTATGTATGTATTTATTTATTTTTGAGACAGAGTCTCACTTTGTTGCCCTTGGTAAAGTGCTGTGACATCTTTGCTCACAGCAACCTCAAATTCTTGGGCTTAAGCGATTCTCTTGACTCAGCCTCCCAAGGTGCCTAACACAAGGCCCAGCTACTTTTTAAAGACAGGGTCTTGGTCTTGCTGGCATCCAACTTGTGAGCTCAGGCAATCCACCTGCTTTTGCCTCCCAGAATTCTGGGGTTACAGGTGTGGCCCACTGTGCTGGGCCTTACATACTTAAAAAAAAAAAACAATATTGGCCAGGCATTATGGCGGGCGCCTGTAGTCGGAGCTACTTGGGAGACGGAGGAAGGAGACTCGCTTGAGCCCAGGAATTGGAGGTTGTTGTGAGCTGTAATGCCACAGCACTCTATCCAGAGTGACAGCTTGAGGCTCTGTTTCAAAAAAAAAAAAACAATAGCCGGGCATTGTGGTGGGCACCTGTAGTCCCAGCTACTCAGGAGGCTGAGGCAAGAGAATCGCCTAAGCCCAGGAGCTGGAGGTTGCTGTGAGCTGTGTGATGCCACGGCACTCTACGGAGGGCGATAAAGTGAGACTCTGTCTCTACAAAAAAAAAAAAAAAAGAGTTGGAGGTATAAAACAATTTTTTAAAAGCTGTTAAATAATTAATTAGCCTTTTGATACCTGGGGGCAAAGGGGTTTTCTTTTGAATCAGAACCACTGCAACTTTTGTGTTTCTTCCTTGTAAACTTTGCCTGAAATAGAGAAACAATAATAAAATTAAATTATTTTAACTTAAAAATAAATGTAGTCATGACTTGACAGCAAGGTTGAAAATTCAACTCAAGATAAATCTCAATTTAAAAAACTAAGATCAGAGGAAAACCTTTCCTGCACCCAAAGAACACATATGCTACAATGATTACAATTCTAAAAACATAATCTCACATCTTCTAATCCTCAAAAAATCTGGCCAGGTGAGGTGGCTCACACTTGTAATCCTAGCACTCTTGGAGACTGAAGAGAGTGGACCGCTTGAGCTCATGAATTCAAGGGCAGCCTGAGCAACAGGGAGACCCCGTCTGTAAAAACAGCTGGGCACTGTAGGGGGGGGCACCTGTAGTTCCAGCTACTTGGGAGGCTGAGGCAAGAAAATCACTTGAGCCCAGAGTCTGAGGTTACTGTGAGCTATGACGTCCTGGCACTGTACTGCGAGTGACAAAATAAGACTCTGTGTCAAAAAAAAAAAATCTGCCTTAAAAGCAAAGTTTAATATATACTTTTGCGTAAAAGTACAACTTACTTCTTTTATTTTGTTTTTTAATTTCAGATTAATATGAGAGCATAAATATTTAGGTTATACTGTTTTCATTTCTAAGGTAAAGTTCAAGTTGTAGTCAAGCCCTTCACCCAGAGGGGCTGCTGAACACTCTCACACTGTGCAATTAGGTGATCAATCAACTTCCCTCCACTTCCTCCCCTCTCTCATCTCCCTCCCCCTCTACAGACTAAGATGAATATGTTTCAACTCCACCCAGATAAAAAGTCCTAATCTTTTCTTATGGCTGAATAGTACTCCGTGTTATATATATAGCACAGTACAACTTCTTTTTTTTTTATTTTTGAGACAGAGTCTCAAGCTGTTGCCCTGGGTAGAGTGCCATGGTGTTATAGATCACAGCAACCGCCAACTCCTGGGCTTAAGTGATTCTCTTGCCTTAGCCTCCCAAGTAGCTGGGACTACAGTCTCTGCCACAACACCGCTAATTTTTTGTTGCAGTTGTCATTGTTGTTTAGCTGGCCCGGGCTGGGTTCAAACTCGCCAGCCTCAGTGTATGTGACTGGTGCTGTAACCACTGTGCTACAGGCACCAAGTCTATACTTCTTTATGGTGATATGTTACAGAGTGGTTATCCAAAAGAATTCATTGTTTTTTTTTTTTGAGACAGAACCTCAAGCTGTCACCCTGGATGTAGTGCCGTGGCATCACAGCTCACAGCAACCTCCAATTCCTGGGCTCAAGCAAGTGACCTGCCTCTGCCTCCCAAGTAGCTGAGACTACAGGCGCCTGCCACAACGCCCAGCCATTTTTTGGTTGCAGCCGTCGTTGTTGTTCGGCGGGCCCAGGCTTCGAACCCGACAGCTCAGGTGTATGTGGCTGGCGCCTTAGCCACTTGAGCCATAGGCAGTGATAAAGCAAAACTGCCTTATGGGACTTTAAATATAGTAAATTACTATGTTTCAAAAAAAGAATGCAAATGTGAGAAAAAACATTTGAAAATCCAGATCCATTTGTCTTCTAAATTTCATCACATACCCAGCACTATATAGTCAATATTTTTACCTGTTAGGAACTGAACAGAATTCACTGGAGGTGGGTGATCCCCTAAGGGAGCACTACAATCTAAACAGTCCTCAATTGCCTTCAAGAAATGTTGCTGAATCACAGACCTGTATACACTACCACAGGTGACCTGAGAAACAGAGGAGCTCATACCTGACTATCTCCACTCTGGTGGCGCACTCAGACTGCTTTTCTTTCCACTGAGGTTCATCCCAGTCTAGTTCATAGAACACAACCACTAGGGCTGGCACCAAATTCAGATGCTTATTCATCCAACCAGTCTTCAAGATCCCTTTAGGAATGTACCATTCATAGGAAGTTCTCTGTGAACACAGGCAAAAGTTGAAAAGTTAACTGATAACGAGGGCAACAGAAACTGCCTGTATGGACCGCCAGGCACTTCGTGTGTATATGTCTTATTTAGCATACATACCACCCACATTTATGATTAGGAAATTCAGGCTGACAGAAAGTAAATAAGACCTAGCAAATGTTGGAGGTAGACTCTCAAGTGCAGAGTCTGCCCTACTTTTACCTCCCATTTAAAGAGGAATGACCAAAGTCAAAGAATTTCCGATGATGTCAAGGCTCTCAGATACCTTGTAAAAAAAAATAATAATAAATAATAAATAACAGACTCCCTAGAGTCTGTTTTCAGGTAAATTCTACTTATGTTCTTCACCACTTTAATTTCTATTCTTGGGAAACTGCTCAAATAAAATAGTATCTAATATCCAGAAATGGTTTCATCTGTCTAGAAGACATATTGCCATATCAGCATTTCACCTCACTTTGGAATAAAGTAAAAAATAGAGGACAATTTTTCTTTTTTGAAGACAGTCTTACTCCATCCCCCTCGGTAGAATACAGAGGTGCCATAGCTCACAGCAACCTCAAACTTTTTGGGCTCAAGTGATCCTCTTTCCTTAGCCTCTGAGTAGCTGTGACTACAGGTGCCCACCACAACACCTGGCTAGTTTTTCTTTTTATTTTTTTTTTGAGACAGAGTCTCACTATGTTGCCCAGGATAGAGTGCTGTGGCATCACAGCTCACAGCAACCTCAAACTTTTGAGCTTAAGCAATTCTCCAGCCTCAGCCTCCCGAATAGCTGGGACTACAGGCACCTGTCACAACACCCGGCTATTTTTTGTTGCAGTTGTCACTGTTGTTTAGCAGGCTCAGGCTGGGCTTGAACCCGCCAGCCTTGGTGTATATGGTTGGAGCCCTATTCACTGAGCCACAGGCGCCGAGCCTAGTTTTCCTATTTTTAGTAGAAATAGAGGGCTCCCTCTTGCTCAGGCTGGTCTCAAACTCCTGAGCTCAGGCAATCCACCCACCTTAGCCTCCGAGAGTGCTGGGATAACAGGAGTGAGCCACCGTGCCCAGCCAAGGATAATTCTTAAATAGAAAAGCATAGTAACTTGGGTGTCAGCACTAAGCACCTCATAGTGGAAAGAGGATGCAGTAGATTTGACTGCTGCTCTGAGAATGCCGTCAAAACCTCAAATTACTTACAAATCACCTGCACTGACTCCCACTATACCAATGCATGTTGGTCCAATGTCTACTTCAAGTAAGGAGAAAAAGAAGGACAATAAGGAACCTGACACAAATTAAGTCAGGACTTAGGAAGGAAGCAGGAATGGGAAAATGAAAATCATCCTCAATTGGAGAATTAAAGGAGAAAAGGGGGCTAGTTGTGCTGACCCACTTGCCTTCCTTGACATCAATACCACATTAAAGAAGAGCAAACATGTAAGAGCCAGGGCCAAGGGTACTAGTACTGACACAGTTTTAGGCACCTTCAGTTTCGAGGGCTAGGTGTATGAATGGTGTGTCCTGTGTATGGAGTCTTTTTTTTTTTTTTTGAGACAGAGCCTCAAGCTGTCACCCTGGATAGAGTGCTGTGGCATCACAGCTCACAGCAACCTCCAACTCCTGGGCTCAAGTGAGTCTCTTGCCTCCGCCTCCCAAGTAGCTGGGACTACAGGCGC